>JAMZAV010000872.1:600000-893838 GCA_024449915.1 Sweltsa coloradensis
TTTCCGATTTATTTATTTATTTTTCTAAGCTCTTTGTTCTTTTTCTGTAATTTTTTGGATTTCACAAATTAACTGAATATGTCATGCAACCATAGTATTTATACATACATGTTTTTCATGTTTATTTTGGTTATATGTTCCGTTCTCTGTATTGTCACCATCTTAAATAATTTATTAATTGTCTTTACCCCACAGTTAAGCCTTTTTCAGGCTTTGTGGGTTTTTTGATTATATTCTTGTTAGATTTATTTCTGTAGGCCTATGTAACATTAGTTATTTATTTGTACAATTTTGCTATGGTGTATGAGTCATGTATGTTCTATGTTCTATGACAATAAAAAAAAAAAAGTTCCGATTGACTTACAAACACTTTAAAAAAAAAAAAAAAAAAGCTTAGCATGCCGTTTTTTTTTTTTACAAATTTTTGTATTTGGGCTGGGGGGGGGGGGGGGGGGGAATTACTTTCTTAAAAACTCTTACTTGTAACACTCTCCTGGCTTCCCTCATACCCAAATATTTGATAGGAGCTACCCTGTCCGAAATTTTATAATATCCTTTCTTTTCGAAGTTTTCCCCTTGATCGAGTAATCCACGATCCTTGCGGTCCTTCTTTTCTCTTAAGAGAAACCAGGTCGGCGATAGCCTTCTTTAATTTTAATCAATGACCAGGTTTAGGCCCTATGTTGTTACCAATTTGTTTTATTTAGTGGTCCTTCTTAGTAAATCAGAAAACTCGATTATTATTATTAAATGTATCACTTTTGTCTTTCCCGCCGTTTTTCCTCGATCTTCGATCTTTTTGCAGTCGAAAGTCGAAATGAAATTGAATTCTTCTCAAAGTCAAGTTTTCGAGAAGTTTCTTTGTGAAATGTCAGTCGAAAACATGGTGTTGTTTGTGAATTAAGTGGACTAGGGCCTACATTTCAACTTGGTCTAGGTTTCTGTTTATGAACACATGTGCTAGACTCAACCTAGCCGCGAACGAAGTATGTAGGTCTACGTATAATCCGTAGGCTATGTTATGAACCATGAACTAAGCTCATTGTGCTTTTTAGGTTAGGTTTTACTGCTGCAGCTGGAACATGTCCAAACAAAAAGACTTGACAAGCTATCTAGGTTATTAGCTATCACTGCAAGATGGATAGTGCATCGTCTTATTCTTTCAAATTAGCTGAAGGTGATGGGGTTGAAACAGAGTCAGAAAAGATGAAGATGTGTTTATCTCCAGATTCTCCGAGGAGACCAGTCAAGTCAAATGCAGTTGTTAAATATTCAGCTGCACGATCCCTAGCAAATTTTGCTTGTCTCCAATGTAACACTGATCTTAATATGCCCCCATCGAATTGGCTAAGCAGTTCAGCAGAGTCGTACGGCTTGCAGCCAGTGCCTTCCGATTCTTCTGGATTCTCCAGCTTCCTTATGGCCCACATGTTCCCAGACTGTGTAGGCGAAGTTGATGTGGTATCAGATGCAGAAAACATAAAAAAACTGCTTAAAATTCCGTACTCTGAAACACCCGTAAGTATGATGATACATCGTGTTGAGAATACACTGCTCATAGATGAGTTTGACATCCACAGACACCTCATGAGAACAGCAGAAACAGAGTGGGAATGGCTGAAGAAGTTCTTCTTTGACCACGTGCTTAACTCGTTAAGTACTAAGGAGAAAGGCATCTTCCACAAAAACAACAGTCGCTACTCTCTTCAACAGAAAAGTTTGATTTCCAAGTTCTTGTATCATAGTCTTGCAGTAGCTGAATCTCAGGAGGACCAACTGCAGTTAAAGGACAACAGCAACAAGGAGAGGGATGTTCCACTGCCAATGCCTCTGGTATGTAAACTCTTATTCACAGAAAACTTACCTATACCTACCTGTAGCCTACTATGGTAGGTAGGGCCTACTTAACCATAATAGGCAGATGCCTATGTAGGCCTACCGGTCGGTATAATATAGTGGGCTTGCGCTTAATATAGATTAGCCCTATTATCACAGTAGGCCTATACCAATAATATACAGTAGCGAAACTCGCTAGCAAAACACGCTGTCAAACCGTCACGCGCGCCCAGCGAAAGTGAGACTCACCTAACGATGACTGGCCACAACAGAGTCGTCAACTTCTTTATCGACTCTGCTGTGGCCAGTCATCGTTAGTTGACTCTCACTTTCGCTAGGGCGCGCTAGTGTCGCGGTGGTACACGCAGCCGACAACGACAGCAAATCACCCTGCAGACAGTGCATTGAAGTTTCGCTAAGAGATTGTTATACTGTGCTATTATTCATCTTTCACTTTAGACCAGGGGATCGAACCGAAATAATTTTTATTTCGGTTCGGTTTTCGGTACAACGTTATTTTTTCGGTTCGGTTTTGGGTTCGACCTTTCTAAAAATAACGGTTCGGTTCGAACCGTTTTAAACCGGTTTGAACCAGTTTATTTTATTTTACATTTTATAAGGCAAAATATCAATAAAAGTATCATTTTTTTGAAAGTTGAAAACGTTTGAAGGGATATTTACTAACATTAATTAGGCTACCGATACATGCCCACATCTATCAATTCCCAACATATAATATGCGGATGCCCAAAGGAAAGCCCAAAACCTGACTCAAAGTCCACATTCCACAATGTTCCTCAGTCCTCACTCCTCAGTCCAAATCAGGTCTGTGTCTGTAGAGGCGGATATGAGAGACTGGGATAATGAACGTTGCAGGACTAAGGCAATCAATGGGTGCGTTGAGGGGATGGAGGATGGAATGGTCGCAAAATTAATACCACGCAAAATTACAGTTTTTTCGTGATATCTCGAGAACGATGCAAAATATCTAATAACTGATTCTAGACAGCTATGAGGTTTTTGTTAGCACGATATAATGCAAGAAAAAATATTCAAATAATAATCGGTGCTGTTTGTATTTTAGATATGCATTTAATTAATTAAAATTCTAATACCTAAAAAACACTTGATTACCATCACATTACAATATTTTTTCATACAGGCTATTGTTCTCACAAAACCACATAGCTGTCTAGAATCATTATTTAGGCCTAGGCCTACTACAATTCAGAAATTAAAAAAGTCCGTCCCAACCGAGAATCGAACCACGGATCTCCCGCATTCCAGACAGGCGTCTTAACCACTAGACCATCAGGACGGGTACATTTTGATCTCTGAATTTAGTTGCATTATACATCTGAATGGATGGAACAGTACTGCAACGAATATCTGCTGCCTTTGAACTGACCACCAAACATTAATCTAGAATCATTTTTTAGATAGGTAGGGCCTACCGGTATGTTGCATCGTTCTCGAGATATCACGAAAAAACTGTAACTTTGTGTGGTTTTAATTTCGCGATTATCTCATCCTCTTAAAGAGGCCATACCTTCACTGAATGGATCAAATACACTGTGACACAGCATTTTTCGGAACTCCTTCGGTTAGGGGGGGGGGGGGGGGTCCAAAAGCTTTTTATGATGTTTTGTAGGGAATCGTAGGTTAGTGGGGGGGGGGGGGGGGCGAAGCGCGTATGTTTTACAATATGTAATTGTAGGGTCTACTTGGTATTATATTTCATTTAACACCAACGCGCTTCACAAAACATCGCAAAAAGCATTTGGACCCCCCCCCCCCAACCAAAGGAGTAGGCCTACCTACGGTACCTACCTATTTTTCTTGGTGTGTTTTGATCTTGAGGGTGGAAAGGGAAATCACAGGTGTTTTGTGAGTGTCTTGGCAAAGCGGGCGTTTAATTTTAGTCACAAATCACTAAATGTTGAAACCACCGACCAAGAGCGTTTAGACCTAGGTACCGGAACACGTAAAACCTTTTTGTTGTAGGCTACTCATCTTAAAAGTAAAAAGGTGGGGACCCGTTTTTTTTTTTTTTTTTTTTAATTAAGGCTTGCCGTAGTTTTATTATTTCTATGATACCGGTACGATATATTGAACTACCGATAGGCCTACGCGTGCGGTCCCTAGTAGTACTGTATCAAATTTTAAGTACCGTAGGTCTACCCTAGGGATGGGACGTTTAAACGTTTAAACGTGCATGTGGAGTTTAAACGTTTAGAGTTTTAAGTATTTTTTATTTTATTTTATTTTTTGCAAAATTTTATTTTGTTTAACACTTTTGGAGCCTACACGCACTCGAACACAGGCTATGGGCCGGGTCCCAGGCTGTTAAGGTCGGTCATCAGTACAAAATTACAATTGCGCCTACCTAAAATTAATAAAATTCTTTTTTTTTTTTTACAGTAGGCCCTAGGGCTTAAAAACGTTAAAACGTTTAAACGACAATTTTGAAAAGGGATAAACGTTTTTGCCCATCCCTAGTCTAGCCTAGCCTAGTCCTACCTAAGAACCTAGGTACCGTCCCGTCAGTCTTGGGCACGTTTCCCCAAAAAAGGACTTTGGAAAGTTTAGTTATAAATAAATAAATTGTATTTAGAGTCTACCCACTCAGTTATATAACTGATTAGTAGGCCTACTTCTGCCTAAAAAGGAACTGAGACGTTCCTCGTTCCTTTTTTAACAAAAAGGAACTGAGATCCTTTCACGTTCCTTATAGGCCTACCATTACAGATTTGTTCCTTATAGGCCTACCATTACAGATTTAAATAACAATAAATGTGATAAGAGTTAATTTATCATTACTTTTATTTATTAAAGTGAGTGCCAGGCCATCCTACGAGGGTGGCGCCATTTTCGAAAACAAAAGCTGTCACATGATATTTTTCATACTGTAGCCCTACAGTATACGATATTAGGTAAGTTGGAATTCGACGGGATTACGACGGCGAAAGGAACTTTTAAGGAACGTTTAATTCCTTCCAAGTTCCCACGAAAAAGTACCTTTGACAAGTTGTTACAAGTTCTGATCTAAGAATAGGAACGTGTTCCCGGGAACGCGTTACTAGGAATGCTTTCCTCCCCAAGACTGGGTACCGTAACCATAATGTGCTATCTGCTTGTAGCATATATAAGCTTTACAATTTAGCCTAAATGCATAATAATCTTGGCTACATTTATAGAAACAACTAAATAAATTTAGGTAGGTAGGCCTACCGTTAAACCAGATTAGGCCTACCGGTAGTCTTGTAGGCCTAGACCCTAGTCTAGCCCTGCCCTAGCCTATTCTATAGTACCTAGTCTCTAATTGAAGTTGATATTTCAGGCAGAACCAATTCTACCAGAACCAAGACTAGAAGAAAAATTACCAGATCCATCCTTTAAACATGAGTTTGCTCGTAACTTTGTATGGACATTTGAGGACATCCAAATGCTTATCGGCACAAATTTGCCCATTTTTGGTGGCACCACACATCCGTGCATTAGTCTGAAACTCCGAGACGTATCAAAACCAATCAACGTTTTGACTGGCATTGACTACTGGCTTGACAACCTAATGTGCAATGTTCCAGAGCTAGTTATGTGTTACCATCTAAATGGTATAGTACAAAAGTATGAGTTGATTAAAACAGAGGACTTGCCTCATTTGGAAAATTCTAAATTCTCTCCAAAAGTGATACGAGATGTTGCTCAAAACATTTTATCCTTTTTAAAATCTAATGCTACAAAAGCAGGTCACACATATTGGTTATTCAAAGGGAAAAACGATGACGCAGTCAAGCTGTATGACCTAACTTCCCTATGCACAGATGTACTGGACGAGAAAGAACAGAATCCATTTACTGTACCTGTGGCTATGCTGCTGTATCGGTAAGTTTTTTTCTACCTTTATTAGACCTACAGGCTACAACTTAAGGCTATTGTACCACCTCTGGCCGATAATTTGAAAGTCGAACAAACATGTCTGAAAAGTTTGCTGAATGAAAGAAGGCCTTTAAAATAACAGAAAAAAAAAATTGAGAATTTTTTGGGCGGGACATAACCTCACTTTTGGAAATTATATTTAGATTTTAAGACAAAAGTGTAATATAGGCCTACAAATCTAGTTCAAAATTAAATTTTGAGATTCGGTTTTCTGGACATAGTTTCCAAACACCTTTAGCTATAACTTGACTATATAGCTAAAATAGTTTTCTGAAAATAACAGTTGGTGTACGAATTTTTTTGTCAAACGGAACAAATACGAGTTTTGTACCGTTTGACAAAAAAATTTGTACACCAACTGTTATTTTCAGAAAACTATTTTAGCTATAGTCAAGTTATAGCTAAAGGTGTTTAGAAACTATGTCCAGAAAACCGATTCTCAAAATTTAATTTTGAACTAGATTTGTATATTACACTTTTGTCCAAAAATCTAAATATAATTTCCAAAAGTGAGGTTATGTCCCGCCCCAAAAAATTCACAATTTTTTTTCTGTTATTTTAAAGGCATTCTTTCATTCAGCACACTTTTCAGACATGTTTCTTCGACTTTCGAATTATCGGCCAGAGGTGGTACAATAGCCCTTAAGGGGTATTTAACCGCCAAACTCAAAAAATATATTTCATTCAGGCTTACTAGTAATGAATTTAGCAATCAACAGAAAAAATATTGGGGCCACCATGACCTCCCAAAAAATTGTCAAACATGACATTTTTTGAGCTAGGTCCCATTGGCAAAAATCTCCCATAAGAAATAACATGGGGACGATCTTTATGCCCCGTGACCTTGGAGGATTTTGATCCAAAAAAATATTGGCCATTATTGACGTACTCTACAGCCTTTTCTGTAAATTCTCTATATTTTGTTTTGTAATTTGGGCAAGTGGTTCGTCAAAATATGCTGATTACCAAGATGGGGTGTGATTTTGGAATGCATATTTTTGCGTGTTTGAGGGTATATTTGGGCATAGTTTCAAGACACGATGTAAAAAATGGGCATTTCAGATTGGTACTATGGTCTAGTATCTATGTGGAACAAAAAAGAAGCAGGTTGAAGCCGATTAAGAAATTTCCCAAAACACCAATTTTTGCAAATTTCTGGATAAAAAAAATGAAAAATTCGTATTAAATCAGAGATATAAGATATAATTTTTTAAACTGTCATTTTAGTGTAGTATTGTGCTATAGATCATGTGGTAAAAAATAATTTTTTGAGTTAAATTCCCCTTTAAGGTTTATGCAACCCATTCTCCATTTCATGTCTGTTATAATATAAATAAATACATATAATATAACCTAGGCTATGACCTAGGCAATGGAGGAAAGGAGCGGAGGAACTGTAGTTCCTTTTTTGAGGAACTGTAGTTCCTTTTTTGAGGAACTGTAGTTCCTTTTTTGAGGAACTAAGGAATGCCATAGCCTAGTTCTAATTTTCCAGGAACTGTAACTTATTTTCATAAGTTCCTTTTATAGTTATGTACTTGACTGTACAAATTTAAGGGTCTTAGTTTACTTACAAGATAAAGGTATTGTAAAATACTCAGTTTACTATGAAAATCTAAAATTTGCCTCCTGCTATATTTCATTCTTGTCAATGCCCCATCCCTATTCCAAAAGTCAGTGGTCACCCTCCCCCATGTGTTTCTCACCATCATTTTAGTCGCATTGCCTGCTAAACTGCATTATTTCCAATACAATCATCCTTGAGTTTTGAATGATCTTTTGGGTTGTTGCGTTGTGTTGATGATGAGGCACTAAGAGAAAGGGTTAGAGATAGGAAGGGTGGAAAGTCACAAAACAGCACAACCAGTGAGGGGACTTCCCTAATCCCTCCTAGACTCTGGTGCTTGGGTGACAACACAACCTGCCTTACCCTGGATTTGAACCAAGACCCGTGGCAACCCCTTACTGGATGTGCTGATGATGTGACTTAGTACGAATGGTGTGTGAAGAAGTAACCTTGCTGATGATGACAACATGCATGCAGAATTTACTTCTTGCGTGGCCCTACCACAGGTTTGGTTATGTGTTGTGAGTTTTGTTTGCATGTAGCCTAGGGTGACTACAGGGCTCAAAAAATACCATGCCCGAGATGCCTGGGGCATGTAAAAAAAAGTGGCCGGGCACGTAGATTATTTTCCCACTATCGCCCGCGCTTAATTCTCCTCTTCACATGATAAACCTGGGAAAAAAGATCGATGGGAAGAAGTCCACTTGTCCAGTACTAGGAAAACGCTTAAGTCCCGCCGCGTTGTTGGATGAGCGTATTGGTGCATTGAGCTGCCATGTGTTATGCGGATTTTCTGTTGTTCTGTGAGAAAATTATTACTAAGTTCAAATTTTTTTAAAATTAAATTTAATTTAATAAAAAATAAACTTAAATTTTAATTTTTTTAATTAATCGTAATTTTAAAAAAAGAAAAAAAGAAAAAAATTGGGATTTTTATAAGAAATAATTATTCGATTGCGCTCAAATTTCACACGAATATATAAATTAATAAAATTAAGGTTCTGTGAAAAACTTATTACAATAGGATCAAGCATGTAGGTGTAATAAGTAAAAAAATTGTTTTAAAAAAGAAAAAAACCCACAAAGTTTCTATTTTCATTAGAAATAATTTTTCGATTGTGCTCAAATTTCACACGAATATCTTAATTCATAAAATTAAGGTTCTGTGAAAAAAATCATTAAAATCGGATAAAGCATGTAGATGTTATAAGTAAAATAAATTTTCAAAAAATCGAAAAAAATCGTAAAATTGCGATTTTTATGAGAAATAATTTTTCGATGGCGCTCAAAAACGTGGCAGTTCTAAGTTCAGAGATTTTGAAGGCCTCCATAAAATTTCATCGCAATTGGAGTATCGGTTTAGCCGGAATCGTGCTAACAAACAGACAAAAATACAGAAAGAAAGAAAGAAAAAAAAAAATTCCGGATTTTTTTCTCCAGTGTAGTGAAATGGAATCTTCGCTACGCTCATCCAAACAGGTCCCATGCGTCATGATTGCAGGCCATTAAGATAAAACTCACTGTTCCTTGCATCTGGTTTATATCTTGTCACAAACTACGTATATCGGGACATTTAATTCGCATTCAATGAAAGCACTTTGGTTCAAAACGATTGCCGAGTCTGATATACATATCGAATTTGACCCAAAGCGATTCCGATCCAATTCACTTTAGGGAAGCGAGTTGGAGTATTCGACCCGCTTGGCTTGAACCTGATATACAAAGCGGTTCCGTACGCCACGCCCACGCCATCTCGTCCCCTCCTGTGGTCTGTTGTTTGTTTTTCCAGCATTGGCAGTATAGGCTTCCCGTTTTTGCTCACTTCCTTTGAATTCTCAACCTTGCGACGTCAAAGCTAGTAGAAGATAATTATTAATTCTAAGACGAAGAGGTTATGGCTGGCCTGTAGTGCAGCCATGCTGGATCCACTTTGAAACTAGTTTCAACAAAATCAGAGCAGCTTTCGTTTACCTCGCCAGAGTAACCCGTCCGGTCAGTTATGTCACGTGATTTTACGTCACCAGGCTACCATTTTCAACCCAAGTAAACGAAAGCGACTCGGAGGTGGGTTTGTTTACAAATGGATGCCGTGACAGCAGGAGCTAAATGTAAATAAATAAACAACGTTATTAACGTTTACCATGTTAACGTTAATTTATAATATGGCAGCACAAGGCCTAGGCCTACTCAATAACAATGTTTTGCGCCAAAATATCCACGTATCACCCATAGCAACTTATAAACACCACCTATCGAATTCACATCGTTTTGTATTTTCCGCCATAACCTGAACTAACCCTGCTCCAGAGACAGATCACTTTTTTGGTGATCGGGTTGTAAAACCGGGTTACTCTGGCATAGTTGCCGAACGAACCTGAGTAACCTGCTACTGATCAGGTTTACTATCCAGGCTAACAGGTTGCTCTGGTGTGGTAAACGAAAGCGGCTCAGTTTGGGTTGTTTGATATATGGTGCGTATTTCAAATCGATTTCTTTCAAAGCGCTTTGAACAAACTGCTTTCAGTGTTCTCCCCAGGCCCGGACCGCCGGGTGGGCCGCCCGGCGATAACTCCCTGCCGCCCGGCAAAAAATTTTTGATTTTTTTTTTTTTTTTTTTTTAAATTGAATTTTGAAAAAAAAATTGTTTTTTTTTTTTTTTTTTTACTAAACGATTTGCGAATTTAATAAACTAACCATCCACTAAACGTTTAAACGTCCCATCCCTAAACAGCAGCGCAGATTGTAAACAAAATCGTGGAGGCTAATCTCGCTGATCACTTTATAACCCAACAAGGAATGCATTTGAACAAAACACATAAGTTGGCAAAATGGCAATCACCGCTATGATCGTGAACATTAACTGCACACAAGGAGCACACACAAGTGAACAATTTTAGCAATTTTCCAAGCTTATTGATTGGTTGCTAGGACAAATTTTCAAGTAATAAAAATTAAAAATGAATTCATCAAATACAACAATGTTTCAAGTTGTAGTAATTGTAAACCTACAAATCTTAGATAATAACCACTTAGAAAGAATAACATCATCACCTTTATAAGGGCCTATTGTACTCATTGTAGCAATAGGACTACAGTAATTCACATAGCCTACATTACAAAGGAGAAAATAGACTATGATTTCAATCAAATTTGAAATGTTCATACTTCATACCACTAAACCAACTAAAGTATGCTACTTTAAAAGGGCTTTGAAAACCTCTAAAACTCACCAAATCGAATCTAGGATCTCAATTTTTTTCCGGGGGCAAGCACCCCTACTATTTTTGGCTCTACCTGGCAATGTTTATAAAATACCCAGTGAACATTTTTTTCTGGGGAGAACACTGGCTTTGGACGTCCTGATATACGTAGTCACAGTCTAGTCAAGGTCACAATGCGTTGGAGGGGGGGGGATGGCTTGAGCCCGAATGCAGGGAGTAAACAAGATAAGGAAAGGCCAGCCTTTGCAGTATCTCTATTCCCATGTGTTTAATTTCAGTTATCACCTAGCTTTTAGACTTCTAGCAGATTAAAAACATTAGAATTGTTATGGTAATTATTTACGCAGTATAATCTCTGGAAGATCGCGATTGTAAGGCAGGAGGTTGGCGGGGGGAGAGGAGGGGGGGTTTACTCAATACACTGCCACAAGTCGGCGACATGAACAAAGGACATTAAAATTCAAAAGAAAAACACCGCTATATGTCCTGATAACTTATTTTAATTGTTTTTGTTTTTTTAATGGGCATGTAAGTTTTCTGTCTGGGCATGTAAAATTATCTTTAACATGCCCAGCTGGGCATGGGCCATTTAATAGATTTTTTTAGCCCTGGACCATATTTCAAAAACAAAAAACCGGGACACCTCGACAAAAGCATCAGTATGGACTTGCGTGGGCTATCCGGGGCCTGGGGCAAAGCCCCAGGGAGGCGATTTTTTTTGGAGGTATTTCTATCCTTCAGATAGCTTTTAGAGCGATCTGAGCAAGGAAGGCACGAAATACTTGTTGTAATGTAATAATTGACAACAATGAAACTATAACTGAAATGGTTGTGGCACAATCGCAGACATAGGCCTACAATCTATTGAACGAAAACTGATTGTGAATCACGGTATGGTAAGCAAATGTTCCTTCAGCAGCTGCTAATTTGGCCTCGTCTGTACCCATTTTCTCTCGCGAAAAATATTTACGAATTTTCTCACTTTCGGTTGAGGCAAGGTTTGCTTTCTTATTGCTTCTTCTCATTTATTTTTTTATTTATTTTTTGTTTTCATGTGACGGTAATGTCGGTCTTGCTTCCGTGATCTATTGAAAATACACCTTTGCAAATAGTGCATAGCACTTTGTTATCTAGATTAGCATTTTTAATAAAAGGATAGCTCTTTTGCAAATTGTCATTGAACATACACCTTCTCTTACACATTTTACACTCGGATGAGTGGATGACTAACACAAACACTCAAACAGTAAAAAAAACACACAACACAGAACAACACATAAATCTCTCAGTTTGACTTGCCACTACACTGTCTTGGACAAGAGACCCGTCGTATTACTATGTACATATTTAGTATTACAAAAATAATAAGTCTGCGAAACTGAAAGACTATAAATTAGAAACCGTCAGCGTGCTATGTGGGAAAACCTGGACATTCCCGTTCCGGTGTGTGTATCTCGGAAACACCAGTACAGTTGAAACTTTGAGTTTCTGAAAAACGGACGTCTTTACCCTAATGTAGCTATTATCTATTTTTTGGCCACCTCTCCGAAAAATCGATTTATAAGAAAACGTGTTGTGGATTAAGGTAGGCCTAACAACTTTAAATTAGAGTGTCTTACAGGTATAAATTTTGTAAGCCCATGCCTTAGGCTGGTATAATGTTCTCTTGCTTCCAACCTGCAAAACCTTCCCAATCTTACTTTGATCAAATCTTTAAATCATGTAATCGCATCAATGTTACCGGATCATTATGTTCAATACTTTATAAATTGAGAAAACTAGGTAGGACTCTATAGTTAGGTGTTATGTTATTTCAAAACGGTTAAGAAAGAAAAAATCGTAAAATTGCGATTATCATGAGAATATTTTTTGATTAACGTCAAAACGTGCAGTTCAAGTCAGAGATTTCGAAGGCCTCCATAAATTTCATCGCAAACGGAGTATCGGTTTAGCCGGAATCGTGCTGACAAAAACACAAAAATACAGAAAAAAAAAAAGGAAGGAAAGAAAAAAAAAAAACATTCCGGATTTTTTTCTCCAGTGTAGTGAAATGGAATCTTCGCTTCGCTCGCTACGCTCATCCAATTACAAAATTAAATAAGATAGTATTTGGAAAACTGAAAACTGACTATAAAATTAATAAAACCGTCAGCGTCCTATGTGGGAAAACCCGGACAATTACCCGTCCCGGGGTGGTGTATCTCGGGACACCGGGACAGGTACCTGAAAACCTGGAGTGTCCTGGGAAAAACGGGACGTCTTATCACCCTAATGTAGCCCTAGTTAGCTTATTTTTAGTGGCCACCATCCTCCTGATGAGTCCCAGAAGAATGAAACGTGTTGTGGATTAAGGTAGGCCTAACAACTTTAAATTAGCTGCAGATGTCTTCAGCAGGTGAAAAGTTTTGTAGCCCCCAGCCCTTCAGGCTGGGCTTTATGTTCTCTTTGCTTTCCCAACCTGTCAACCCTTCTCCAATCTTACTTTGATTCAATCTTAAATCATGTAAATCATACAATTGTGTGTACCGGTATCATTATGTTGCAATACTTTATAAATATGAGAAACTAGGTTAGGCTCAGCTCTCTATATGTTGCTGTTTCTCTTTCAAGGGTTGCAAGAAATATGAAACACTCCCCCGAGAGCCAAAGGCAAAAAGGAACTATTCGAATGTTGCTTAAAAACTGTGTGGCTTTATTAGCCAAAGAGAAATACCCTCAAATAGTTACATCAGCACACTACATGTTATCTGACCTTTATTTGCCGGCCGACACTGATCCCGTCTCTCCTGACTTGAGCAACGACTTGGACGACAGTCATTCTAGTGTCGGATTAAATAAGTCCGAATGTGAGGTGGTGGAAAAAGACAAGAGTGTTGGCCGGAGTAGTGTGGCCGTTAAGTCCTTGTTTGTGTCCACATCAGATAGAGAACGAGTGGGAGAAGCACACACAAAATATAGTACGCCACCCTTCATATGCTCTGTAGAAGAAAGATGCAAACTGGCACTCCAGCATGTAGCACTGGGGCTCAACTGTCTACAGTACTTTGAAGTTGAAGACCGTCAAAACAAGGCTGATCAAGAGGTAAGGTTCATTACAGTTGGCCTACTTGAGTTTTGGTTTCAGTTCAGAGTTCTACTCCAAGTAAGTAGGTCTACTTGCATACGCCTACTTTCTAAAACAAATTTAATCCTGTGTTCTGATCAATTTATTTATGGGGCCTTACGTTTAGGTTACTCCAGAGTATTTGTGATGATCCAGTCTTCTGGTACCTTCTTTTGCTTCCACGCAGCACTTATTACTGGGAATAACCTTCTTCCTTCTGCACCTGATGCTTTGATCATTTCCACAGAATATCGTCCACTCCTGGAGCTCTACTATTCTTCGTAGTTCCTAATGCCTGTGCCACCTCTTGTTCCGTTACCTCGTCTTCTTCATCTTCTCTACTTGTCTCTTCTTCTTTCTCTGCATTTAGATTTACACTAACTTGTACATATAGGCCCTAGCAGGTATTTGAAATATTTCCACAACATTTCTTGTATTTCCTGGGGGTTGTTTGTTACTCATCCATTCTCACATATACCATGAGCTTTTGTTCCTTCATTTCAAAGTGCTATCTCATACTGCTGTTACAAATTTATGTAAAAATTATTTAACTGTGAGGCCCATCCACTGCTCTGGTTATGTATATATATCTAACTTACACACTGCTTACTTTTGACAGAAAAAAGTGCAAGACCTAAATGACTGTAAAGAGGAAAGTCAAAAGATGGCAAAGCCATTCGAAGCAATTCCGATGCCCTATTCTCCTTTAGAAAGTGCCTCTCCAGAACTGCTTACTAAAGATTCACAGACTTCCCCAATAGCCGGCTCCAGTAATGTCAACAAGCGAGCTCCCAGCTCGAGGAGGAAAAGAAAGGACTCGCGCCCTGAAGCTACACTTGCCCAGAACAAGACCGGAAACACAAAATCGAGTGGTGGAGACGCGGAACAAATTGAAAACTCCCCCAAGACTTTACTCTGCAAGTCGAAAGCGAAGCAGATGCCAACGTGGCAGCTCCACCTTAAGGTGTTGTTGTACGAGAAAGCTTGTCTCGTTTATGCCACACTTGCAGAGAAAGAATATGCCTCGCTGTTGTACGGTCGATCCTTGCACTACATCTCGCTGGTCCTGCGTTGTCACAGTGTGTTCGAGCAGCTCTCCAACTCGGTTCCCAACGTGGGTCTACACAGCTATCTACTCGGACGAGCGGGCGACTGCTGTTTCATGATGGTGCAGAACTGGTCTCGGATCGAGAGCTACAAACAAGACTACATTCATTTTACAGAAGTAGACTCTGACATCATGGAGGAAATAAAGAAAGATACGCTCCCGAATGGCAATAAGTCGCAGATAGACTTCCTCCCCGTAACAATCGACACCCTCGAACAGATGTTAAGTGCAAGCTGCGAATGCTACCAGGAGGCGTTAACTTTGGAGCCCTTGGAGCAACAGAAGAGTAACCTACGACGGCGTTTGGGTAACATTTTGAACGAGCTGGGCGTACTTCACATGAACAAAGCAGCGGCACGGTACCAAGAAGAGGCAAGCAACGAGTTATCCACGTCCGAATTCCAGTCTCTCTTCTCACAATCTCTCCACTATTTGGACCAAGGTATCTGCGCGTTTGAAGCCGAAGGGGACAAGGCAAATCTGGCCCTGCTCCACTCGAATACGGGGCGGCTGATGAGGATGTGTGCCCATTATCACTCGCCCGACGCTCGCACTGAGCTCGTAGGACAAGAGAGGCACTACTACAACAAGGCCCTGACAAGCTATCAGAAGGCTCTGCTGGTGCTGGGCAATCGCAAGAGTAATCGTGTCATTTGGGACACTGTTACCTGGGAGCTGTCCACAACGTTGTTTACAATGGCAACCCTGCTTCAAGACTATCCAACAGCTGGACTCAAGGTATGTATTCTGCAATATGTATACATGTATAAGCTGCCATTTCATATGTTTTCATTGATAAATTTTAGTAAGACATTAATGATGTCACTAGCAGATAGAAATCTCATCTCCAATATTCAGTTTTCCCAAAATAAAAAAAATAGTCCCTTTTCCAATTTTGACATTCACTAATTCAAATTCATATCTGTTAGATGCATTCACATTTCACATATTGACCTAAATAGTTAAAAAAAAGATGTGAAACGGGTCTTTTTGCCGCATCACAGATCTACACTTACTTATGTGTGTGGCTTGTTTCTTGTTTCTCAATATATTTGGGCCATCAAAGAATTAAACATAACAATTAATTGAACATAAGCCAGGACCATTTATTAATTAAAAGGAACGATACCATTCCACAGGATTCCAAGTTCTTCTCTCACCTCGTTAGCTGCACCTCTTCTGCATTTTCTCCCCGGATTCCACGATGTCATCTTCAAATATCATTGTCCTGGTCTGTTGTACCTCTGTTTCTACCACCCTTAGGTCTGGTCTACCCTCCGCAGCATCTTGTCTATTATAGTGTAAATTAGCCTAGTACAGTCACACCCGCGGCCGCCTAATAGTTTTCGAAGTAGGCTCTAGTTAAGAACGTATATTTGGCTGGAAAACGTAATAAAATAATAATTTAAAAAAGCAAAGGGCACTTCCGCATGAACCTTACAGCGCATTGGGCCTCCTATGTGAACACAACAGTACACCAGACATTCGTAGGCGGGGTCTTGAGCGCGCACTCACTATCTCGAAGGCGACAGTCGGGAGAATAATCAAGAGGAAGGGGAGGGGTAGATTAGCTACATGTTACGTTACGTAATCAAACAAAAACTGAATCACTCGACTCATAGAACACATGAGGCAGCGTCGCTCACGCTACAGCATACTTAACCTTGCACGGTCCACGCATGCGCACACATGATGATGCACAAGGCTCGTCCATTGCAACGGGGTACGAATGTTGTATTTTGTATTTTGCCAGGAAATAATGGAAACGTATCTCACGGGCAAGCAAGACATTAAATTGGCGGTTATTATCTCGTATTAGGTATTGTATTGTATTGTATTTTATTAGCAGCTGTGGATTACATGTGATGCCGTAACTAGTACGTGTATCGTAACATAAGCATTGTCAGAATTGTTGGTATATACATTGCATAATTTACAACTACAAACTACTTTACTAATACAAGTGTTGTTATTGGTGATAGAATGCCTATCGGCTAGGTTAGTGTTTGTGGTTTGGGAAAGAAGAAAGGAGACCAACAGCTTACCTTAAATGAGATGGGCAGCTGCGTGAAACTGGCTGGTTAACATAAATATTTACAAGATACACAATGTCGTACGTTTCGGCCAACGCGGCCTTGGTCACCGACCGTTAGAGAAGAACTAAATTTAAAAATATTTACAATATATTACAAGGCGCTGTTGGGGGTGAGGGTGGGTGAAGGTGGCGGTGCAACATGTGGGAGGAGTCAGGTGGTCTAAGAGGGAGGGCCTAGGCCTATCTTAGATTGAGGTTAGGTTTTTTGCGCGAGCTGGTGACTATTTGGTGCGCTAATTCCCATTGCCTTAAGTGTTCCTCGTTGCAGGATGGGGGTAATGACTTAACAACCCTCGTTGTGTAGCAGTCATTGAAGTCCCTGTTGTGGGTTCCTGCATGTTGTGCCCCCCCAACCCCAAGGTTCTCACCCTTGCAAGAGACCCCGTTGTAAAACCTGCCAAATTCACCCCCCCACTTCAACATTTACTGCTCGAGCGACTGGAATAACATACCCCATAAGGCAACACAACAACTGCACCACAACCAACCTGATCTACCAACTACAGTGCCAGCTATGCCCAGCCGAGTACATAGGCCTAACCACCAATTCCCTGAGCACCAGGATGAACGGGCATAGGCAGGACACTGTCAGGAAACTTGAACTAAACCCGTGGCACAACATGCAGGAACCCACAACAGGGACTTCAATGACTGCTACACAACGAGGGTTGTTAAGTCATTACCCCCATCCTGCAACGAGGAACACTTAAGGCAATGGGAATTAGCGCACCAAATAGTCACCAGCTCGCGCAAAAAACCTAACCTCAATCTAAGATAGGCCTCCCTCTTAGACCACCTGACTCCTCCCACATGTTGCACCGCCACCTTCACCCACCCTCACCCCCAACAGCGCCTTGTAATATATTGTAAATATTTTTAAATTTAGTTCTTCTCTAACGGTCGGTGACCAAGGCCGCGTTGGCCGAAACGTACGACATTGTGTATCTTGTAAATATTTATGTTAACCAGCCAGTTTCACGCAGCTGCCCATCTCATTTAAGGTAAGCTGTTGGTCTCCTTTCTTCTTTCCCAAACCACAAACACTTTACTAATACAAGATTGATTATATACTAATAATAATAATTACATCATTATACATTTACATATATACATCATATTATATATCACTTGTCGAGTGAGCAAACCTATATACACTTATGCAACTGAGTCATGCTTCCTTGAAGTCACTTATATTATACAGACATTTTTCTATAAGGTAGCTTCTCAGTTTTCTTTTAAACATGATCATGTTTGTTTCACTTTTGATTTCCTTGGGTAGATAATTGAATAGTATTTTTCCTGCATGGATTGGGGCTTTGTCAATGATTTTTGATTTAGTTGATGGTAAGTGAAGGTTGTTCCTGTTCCGAGTGTTGTACTGGTGGGTATCGGAGTTCTTTACAAAGCTATCAAAGTGATGTTCAGGCATAAAGACTATAGTGTAATATATGTATATGGAAGGGAGGGTAAGGATCTCTAGCGATTTAAAATATTGTTTACACGATTGAGTTGGTTTTAGGTTTAGTACATACCGTATTGCCCTCTTTTGAAGCCTGAATATCTTTAGAGTGTTTATTTTGGTGCTGTTCCCCCAAATCACTATGCCATAATTGATATACGACTCAACTAGAGCATAATATGCTGATTTAAGTAAGTTCATATTACAGTAATGTTTTAGCTGTTTTATCACAAATATGCCCGAGCTTATCTTTTTAGCAATGTGGTCAATGTGGTCATTCCAGGTAAGGTTTTCGTCTATATATAATCCCAAAATTTGTGTTACCCTAACCTGTTCTAGCCTGTGTTCCCCTATAAGTATGTTTACTTCCCTACTTTGTTTGTTGCCAGGATTGAAAACCATAATATTTGTTTTACTTGAGTTTACTTTAAGGCAGTTGGATTCGAATTGCTGTACTACATTATTTGTTTCAACATATGTGTCTATCTCAAGCTCGTCGAATGCCTTATGAGACATGCTCAGGGTCGAGTCATCTGCGAACAGAGTAATCTCGCCCTTTAGTACTTTTTCTGGTATGTCATTTATACTAATGTTAAAGAACAGAGGTCCATTTACGGAACCTTGCGGTACACCGTGTTTCATAACTTGCGCCCTTGATCTGTATGTTTGCACTTGACCAAGACTGTTCTCCTGCTTTAATTCTACGTATTGTGTCCTGTTCGCGAGGTATGACTGTACCCATTTCAATGCCACGCCCCTTATGCCGTAGCATTCTAGTTTTTTAATCAATATTTTATGGTTCACACAATCGAAAGCCTTTGAAAGGTCCATAAATACGGCCATGGTTTTGTTTTTATTGACAATATTTTCTATTACACAATTTATGAAATTTGCTGCCGCAGTTATAGTAGATTTATTTTCCCGAAAACCGTGTTGCTGTTTTGAGATCAGATTTTGTGATTCTAAAAACCTAGTTATTCTTTTGTTAAAAGCCTTCTCAAAAATTTTTGAAAAAGCTGGTAGTAGTGCAATTGGTCTGAAGTTTCCTATTTCTACTGTATCACATTTTTTTTGAATAGGTATGATTTTTGCAAGTTTGAGCTTTTCAGGAAATTCACCTTCAATGAAGGAGAAATTTATTAAGTGCACTAATGGCTTTATTAGTTGTCTTGCACATTCTTTAATCAAGAAGGTGGGAAAACGTAACATACAGGAATGTTTTGCGCTGGTATTTTAACATTACACTTATCGGTATAGATGTATTTTCAAGTCCTATATTTTTGGACGTCAACAGCGGGAAAATATAATGATATTGATAGTGATAGGGAATGTGTTAGACGGGTTTGACTGTATTGGTGATAATAAGCTTCCTTGTCGTTGCCCTATGTCATCTGAACCATTCACTTTCATCATAGGTCTTGGAATCAATATATATTTAAAATGATTAAAAAATCACAAATATTACATGACGGTTCACCAAAACTAAATGTTGCCATGCTATTGACTATGTACCAAATAATTAAAAAATTTCAGAGTCGAGAGGAATTGGAAAGAGAAGTTGTTGACTTCTTGAGGAAGGCTCTAGATCACTGTGACCTGGAAACCCAAGGATCCCGCCAGCCTGTGTACCAGTTTCGTGCGGCGAGCATACACCATCGTCTGGCTTCGTTCTACCACAAGTCGTACAGGAATCTCCCTGCCGACGATCCAAAACACAAGAACTTGCTCCAGCTGGCACGGCTTCACTACGATAAAGCCAGTGCTCTGTTCTTGTCTCTTGAACATCCTTCAGAGTTCCTACGTGTGCAGATCGAGATTATCGCTCTGTGGGAGTATCTGGCTCAAAGTAAGTTGTATGTACCGGTACTTAGGCCTACTAGGAATGGCATCGATCATTGTGACTTAAGAATCAATTAGTGTGCTGTGTATGTCTTTTTGTACCTTCAACAGTTTTGTGATCTTGTATTTGTATTTGCCCAACTTGTATCTGACAATATATTTCTATATTAAAGTAATCGGTTTTTCGGTTTCAATGCCACGTATATTTTCGTTGGGCCGACGTTTCGATGAGATTTCACCCATCGTCTTCAGGGCCAATACAACTTTAAATATAAAAAAAAAACTAAGGAAAGTGGCCATGTTTTCGACTTTGCTGGCATGAAACCCATTGCCACCGTTGAGGAGTTTCTTTCTAGAATGTTACGAGAAGCCATCGAGATAAGCAAAAGAGCTCACAGTCTAAATAAACAGCAAGATAGCCAACGTTTATCGGTAACATGGAAACCTGCAATTTCAGGGATCCATGTAAAATCATATAGGCTAACTGTAAAACCTACAGACCAACAATCGACGCCTCAGTTAATACCTGCAGATGATCTACAAGTAAATGAATCGACGGTCAGTGAAAAGATCCATGACGAAAAACGTAAAGACGGACATGTAGTGACTTTCTTGTTTCTTTGCAACGACAAGCTTTGCAATGACTTTCGTTGAATGGTATTAATTCGTCATGTGTGCAGTGATTTCTTTTGTTGACTTTTGTTGTTTTTTCTCCCCAGTTTTGTTCTGTATTTATCAATAGTGATGTAGTTTTCGTTTTTAATATTTAAAGTCGTATTGGCCCTGATGGCCCTGAAGATGATGGATGAAATCTCATCGAAACGTTGGCCCAACGAAAATATACCTGGCATTGAAACCGAAAAACCGATTACTTTAATACATATCGGCCACGAAAACCTTCAAAAACATATGTACCTAGCAGCACCCAATAAACTTACAGGGGTGAAATCAATATTTTATACGGGTATACAACAGTACAATTGCCTACCCATAAATATCAAGGAGGCAAAACATGTTGTAGAGTTCAATTTTTTTATTCTGAACATCAACTTGTAAATAGGCTTAACTTATAGTGTAATGTTTGAAAACTTTACTTTTTATTTTATTTTATTGATGATGATTTTATTGATTTGATGTATTTTATGTATGTTCTGTACCGTCTGCTTAGTGGAAGATAAAAGATGATTTGATTTGATTTGAATAGTTATGGTAAAACCACAATATCATATTGAATTTAAGCTTTACAATCAGTTACCAGATGCAATCAGTGCTTAGAGTAGGTACCGGTAGGATACCTTATCTACTATATTGAATTGTTCTATTACCTCTTTAATGTTTTGATATGGTTCATTTCAGATACTTCAAGCGTTAATACAAAATTGAAATGGTTCCAACAAGCATTGGAACTGGTACTTCAGTGTGTGCCTATCTTGAAGGTCATTGTGGTGGACAGAGGTCGATCGACTGGAGCACGAGAGACTGCTGACTCGAGCTCTTCAAACACAAAGAACGTGAGAATGTTGCATGCGGCAGGAGTGCGTACTAATGGCGTAGAAGAACGGAGCGACGGCTCGAGAATCAATACGGAAGTTGAGTGCTATCAGAAGAACTGTGAAGAGAGGTCGGATGTGTGCAGTGGTAACGATTCTAAAACGCCAAACGAAACTGACAACCCCGAAGACATAGCCGAGCAAGAGGAAGAATACAAACTGGTTAAACTTCTAGAGCAAAGAATACAATTTATTCTTTTAAAGCTCACACACCTATGCACAAGTAGTGCTAAACCAAATCAAAATAAGTAAGTATGAACTAATACTAGGCAAACGCTCAAGTCCCACAGCGTTGTTGGATGAGCGTAATAGGGAACTAGCCTTGGTCTCAAATTCACGTTTTTCATTTTTTATTATTTATAGAACACAGTTAAATAAACTTCACAATTGAAAGATTTTTTTAAAATATCATACGTGATAACTACGGGGGTACAAAGTTATAGGGTTTTGAACCCCCGCGCAAACGCTCGTTGTTGGTTCAAGTGCGTTACGTAGCTTGCAGCATGCTCTTCGTTGTAGTTTGTAATTTATCAAGAAATACTAAATACTACAACAACAACAACAACAACAGCTCGACGAGCGGCAGTGCGCGGCAGCGAAGCCTAGAGACAATCCAGTGGACCGTGCTCATCAATAAGCGGACTATTTTGACAATGACAACACGAACGATGACAAAGATGACGACTATGACTTAAGAACCCCGTGATTTTGACAGTGCGTCTACCCGACCTTGACTAGAAAGCGATTTATTTCTCATTAGTGGGAAAGAGCCCCGGTTATTTCTCTATGGGAAAGAATTTGTAGGTTTATGGTCTGGCGTAGTCGTACACAGTCATCCAAGGCTAGGCTAGGCCCTACGCTGTGTCTTTGCCCTAGGTTAGGTAAACCAATTCTATTAAATGTCCATTTGGATGCCCTAGACATAGCCTAGCCTAGGTAGGGCTAGGCCGAGGCATTTCATGTATCCTTAGCCTAGTTTTTAGGTTGATGATGATGATGATGGTGATATCATTTATATCATTGATGTTGGGTAGGGCTTTAGATTTTATATTTAAATATGCGCCTAGACCTGGGCGTAGTGATAGGCCTACCTCGGCCCTAGGTCCTAAGGGCCTAGGTCTACCAAGAGGGCAAAGGCTACCACTGTAGAAACACCGGAGAAGATCATTTTATACACGTGCCAAAAAAACCGAACGTCAAACAAGTTGAAAAGAATTGTTCAAAGCTGCAGCACGAGAATGTTTTGAGGAGGACGCCCCCTCTATAAATTCACTCTACTGTTGTGAAGACCACTTTGATGCAAGTAAATATTATTAATTGGTCTACTAGCTTTTTGATTCACAAGTGAATTTCCTATAAGCTTCTGTTTGGCTCCGGCCAAATATTCTCGCAGCAAAATTTGCCTTGGGATTATAAGCCTAGGGCCTAAACGTAAGAGGCGTTTTCTCGCATGGGAGAATGTCACATTCAAAATCTTTTACTACATATTTGGAATATTTCCCCGCGAGAAAATGAGTTATGTATAGGTCCTAGGCTTATAATAATCCCGAGGTAAATTAGAAGCTCATAGGAAACTAACCTGCGAAATAAAAAAATAGTAGGTAGACCAATTAATATCATTTACTTACATCAAAGTGGTATTCACAACGGTAAAGTGAATTTGCAGCGGTAGGCTAGGCCCTACGACTCCTTGACATATTCTCGTCTTGTTGCGTTTTACCATTATTTTCACCTGTTTAGTTCTTTTTGGCACATATATAAATACTTTCTCCGGTGTTTCTAGAGTGGTGTTTAAACACATTGGTACCTTACACCTTTTATAAAGCGTCATTTCTTTTAAAATCAATCAAAAGGATAATTGAGAAACGATAGCAGGAATGACAGCGGGCGCAGTGACGGCAGCTGTCTGCTAGGATGTGTTTGACCCACCGCCGACTGGATGGTAGAATATCTACCATTTATATCTAGATAGCGGTGCGCCTTTGGGTCTGCGCTAGGCTGCGTTCAGCAGTCTGACGTCACACTACTTTTCGTGTTGTCTTTTGGCGGGAAGCCAGATTCAAATTTCCACGTTAAATATTGAGAAAAGTATTAACCTTAGACAAAAAACAAACTTTTATGTTATTTTTTTTAGATGTTATCTTAAACATATTCGATTTCTGGAATGAAGGCTAGTTCCCTATTGGTGCATTGGGCTGCCATGTGTTATGCGGATTTTCTGTTGTTCTGTGAAAAAATCATTACTAATTTGAAGATTTTTTTAAAAATTAAATTAAATTGAATAAAACATTAACTTTAATTTTTAATTTTTTTAATCGTAATTTTTAAAAAAAAATATCGTAAAATTGCGATTTTCATAAGAAATAATTATTCGATTGCGCTCAAATTTCACAGGAATACATTAATTTATAAAATTAAGGTTCTGTGAAAAAATCATAACAATGGGATAAAGCATGTAGGTGTTATAATTCAAAGAATTGTTTTAAAAAAGAAAAAAACACGTAAAATTTCGATTTTCATGAGAAATAATTTTTCAATTGCGTTAAAATTTCACACGAATATCTTAATTAATGGACTTAAGGTTCTGTGCAAAAATCATAAAAATCGGATAAAGCATGTAAGTGTTATAAGTCGAAGAATTTTTTTAAAAATAAAAAAAAATCGTAAAATTGCGATTTTCATGAGAAATAATTTTCCGATTGCGCTCAAAAACATGGCAGTATCCGTTTAGCCGGAATCGTGTTAACAGACAGACAAAAATACAAAAAAAAGAAAAAAAACATTCCGGATTTTTTGCTCCAGTGTAGTGAAATGGAATCTTCGCTTCGCTCGCTACGCTCATCCAATGAATGCTGAGCCGCGAGCAGAATAGGCATCGAAGGTGTAGGCCACACCCACCCCTGTCTCTCGTCATCAACAGCCGACTACAGCGTGCGACGTCACGGCGCTGTTGCCGTAATTCTTGTAATCGCTCGGCCGTACGAGTTGAAGTTGGACCAAACATCTCAAATATCTCGAAAACGAACCCCGTTTGACAACATTTTCAAAAGCAAATAATGTTAGTCGTGAAATTATCTACATTTTGCACGTAAATTTCTTAATATTCATTAACAGGTCACGATGTTACGCAACGATATGCGATTGAAAGTGTAGATTTTTGTTCAGCTACAATGCATAAGATAGGGAATTCCAGCGCATTTCAAAACGCAATAGATAAAAAACTAGTACCGTTAGGCCCAAAAAGTTTTTTGCTATACTCACAAGCTCAATCTCATCTTGCAGTACCTGGAATCTGAAGGATATCTATTACATGCGCAGTTATCATCGATCGACTTTAAGGTAACTAACAACTTTAAATTAGGTGCAGTTGTCATCAGTATTCAGTAAGTGAAAAGTTTTGTCGCCTCCAGCCCTTCAGGCTGGGCTTTATGTTCTCTATGCTTTTCCAACCTGTCAACCCTTCTCCAAACTAAACTAGCCGGTTGGCCTTTTCCTTACTAATTGTTAACATTTATTTAAGTAGGTAGCATAATATATCTAATTCATCATCATTATCTGTTGCCACGTCCAAATCTGCGTTTTAAACTGTTTAAGTGTCCTGTAGACCAAAATATGTGTATGTGCTTTTTTTTGTTTCTCTTAAAGGTTTTAAGAATAGCTTTCTGTTGTTCGTTCAATATCTAATTCGTGCAGGTTGATGACGTCCTCTCTCTCTTGTACAATATTGGTGTGGTCTCTTGTACTAACTCGGGGCTCTTTCTTGCAGACTCGACAACCGTGGGGAATGCTACAAAAACTTGTACACGTACAGTTTAAGGAAGTACAGTGACGACTCTGTGTACGGCATTGCCACAAACTTGCTTAGTATACTCTCGGCCGTAGCCGATACACCTGGCTGCGGTCCTAATGAACAGGAACACAAAACAAACAAGCACAGATGATGAATTGGAACATTAAGTACTACCTATTAATCTTTATGTAGTATAACATACTTATCTCAAGTCATTATTAATATGAAGCCTATCACGATCTACACTAAAGAGAAAGACAATTGATGTACGTTTTAAACTGTACTAACTGAATGCAAGCAAGACACTGAATGCAAGCAAGACACTCGGTTTAAAGATGTGTTATATTTATTTTGAAGTTTCTGTAGGCGTACTACAAGAGTGTTGGCATTATTTAATTGTGTTACACCTGTAAAAACTAAATCCTAGCTTTTTCATGCATATTTAAAGCGTTTGATAATATTGTTGTAGAGAGTAAGCAAATTCCTGATCTAAGTAACTAGAAACCCACATCATAGATAATACAAACTTTTTTCAAATTTTGTTTTGAGTTTGTGTTTTCTGTTATTGATAGTAATACACGAGACAAAATAATCTTCTCACTCAATATCGTGAGTCTTGATGTGAATAATTTAGATATGTTGGAATAAGTAGGTTGTTCATAATCTGAGCTCTTTAGTTCAAACTAAAGTGGTGTGATTCGTGGTTGACTGTAGTATCATTTACTGATGGGATCATCACTTTTTTAAATCTGCGTTGTACCCTATTGTACTTGCCCGCTACTTTATTTTTTATGTAGGCCCTACTATGGACATAGTAACTTATACTTGAATATATTTACATTTATAAACAAATAGAAATCATGTGATGTTATTTAGTGACTGATAATATTAAGTTTGTAATTAAAAAAATAGGTTTCTAGTGCATATGTGCTTATTGCAACAGACTTATTTAGAGATGTGCAAAAATGGTGAGAACAAAATTTGCAATTTTTTTTAAAGTTGCAATAATCCCTTCAAATTCAGTTTGCACATGAATCATCTGAATTGTGATTGAATGGTACCAATTTCCAATTCTCGAATTTTCGCGATATTTTAGTTGATACCGCGAACTAGTGGCGGAATTAGCAATTATGTCTTTAAACGCGAATTAGGTCACAAATTTTTTTTTAAATTAAAAAATTAAAAGTTTTGGTGGAGGTGCCGGGTACATAGTCGAAATTAAATTAATCCTGGCTGGTGGAGGTGTAGGGTCATACAGTGCGGTTGTGAGATCGTAATAATCGTTTGTACGCGAGTAAGCTCAAAATACTTCATATCAAAATATCGACATTACACAAAATAGGTATGCATAATTTCGTAATTTTGGTGGAGGTGCCGGGTAGTCGAAATTAATCCTGGTAAAAACTGTCAGAAACTTTGAAAACTGAAGGCTGAAATTGAGCTTAAAAATTCAAACTGATTCTCACTCTCATGTGCTTGTTTTTCTTTGAAATTAATCATAAATGATGGAATTTGTAACACTGATAATTTTAAAACTAGTTAAGACGTTTTTTTTTTTTAGTTGTGCATAATCAAATTGTTTTTTTACTTTTTTGGTAAATATCGAAAAATCGCGAATTTGAATTTTTTAGCGCAAATTTTCAAACTAAAAAAAAACATTTTTGCACATCTCTACTTATAGTACCTAGATGTATCACCTTATCTCAAGCAAAAACACATCATTATATTTTATTATTATCCTTGCAAATATGTGGTTACATGGTGGCAAGTTCCTAAAATTAACATTTTAAAATTGTACAAAAATATAACATTCACATTCATTTTTCTTCATATCTTATATTACATCTAAGACACCATCATCAAAGCAACATCAAACATCAATGAAATCAAATCTACATCAGATCCAAATCAATATCCTCCAAACACCTTCTAAACATTTTTACCGAGGATTCCTCAACAGCTGCTGCTGGCAATTGATTCCATTCTACAATTGTTCTATTTAAAAAAGACCACTTCCCAACATCCTTCTTTTTTAGTTTACATTTCAATTTCAGGTCATGGTCTTTCCTCCCTTTGTATAATCCTTTTTCAATTTTATTGCTTATCTCATTCCATCCCTGTATTCCATTCATAGCACGAAACAGGTTGCACAGCCTGTTTCTCCCTCTCCGTAATTTTAAAGAATCCCATCCTAAACCTTCTATCATTTCATTTACACTGTCATACATTCTTATCCTCCTTCCCTTGGAATCAGTTACCCATCTCCACCTTTTGACCTTCCCAGTTACTCTCCTTGCTGCTAATCTCTGTACTTTGTTTAGGGCTTTGATATGACCGTCCTTATAAGGGTCCCATATAGCACTTGCATATTCCAATATTGGTCTTATAAGAGATTTATATGCTTTATCCTTAATTTTTGTGTGAACCCCTTGTAGCTGCCTCATTACAAAATTTAGAGCTTGTATTGACTTTTTACTTACATATTCCACATGATGCCCCCAATCCAAATTGTTATCTATGAACACTCCCAAGTATTTGTAATTGATGACAACATCTAGTGTTTTACCACACAGCTTATAGTTTATTTCCGCTTTTTTCTTTGCTCTATTAAATGAAATAACCTTACATTTACTCACATTTAAACCCAATTTATTTATATCTACCCATTTTTCAATTACTGTTAAATCTTCTTTAATTATAAGAACATCTTCATCTTCCTTTATTTCCCTATATAACACCCCATCATCTGCAAAAAGTCGAATTTTTGATTTTATTCCTACTTGTATGTCATCTATAAATATAATAAACAAATTTGGTCCTAGTACACTGCCTTGAGGTACTCCTGAAGTGACATTAATCTCTTCAGAAATTACATTTCCCACTCTGACTCTTTGAGTTCTATTTCTCAGAAATTCCCCAACCCAGTTCACAATTTTATTATTTCTTATTTTGTTTCCAAATTTCTCCATTAAAAGCTTATGATTTACTTTATCAAATGCTTTTTGAAAAAAGTACAAGGGCACAGCAAAACTCTTGGTATATGACCATTGTTGTGTTTGTCGTGCATTTGATTGATAAATGGATGTCTAGCCTATTTATTTACTTCTTAGATATGAAAGTATTGATGGACTCCTTGTGCGTTTGGTAAACAAACGAAACTCCACTTTGTAGAGTCAAAAGTCGTAACTACCCTTCTAAACTTCTACAGAAACTCAAACAATTAAAATACTACCCTGTCTACAATTTTCACACTTTTTTTTACATTTACACTTTTTACCTTCACCTGTCTTGCAGTCACACTGGCCCTCCGTTAGATTGTGAAAATACCTCGGTCCAATCTCAGGGATAAAATACTAACCAGTGATGTGGTCCGAAAGGGAAAACAATATAGAAAATAATAGCTATCTAAAGGCAAGATATTGATGAAATTTAAATATCTTTGGACTTGGATGAGGATTTGATAATTATTAAGATAGATTAGTTAAAGGAATGGCAAAGCTCTTCTTCAATCACTAAAAAAAAAACATCTGAAAGAGATTCATCTAGCTTGGTTCAATAAAAGAAAGGATTCATAACACCAATTATATTGGGAAAAACACATTATGGATACAACAAGGTCTTATTGTAACTTGCCTACCTACCGATCGGTTTTCTGGTTTCCTATAATATGTGGCAGTATTGCCCTAGAATTACTCTTTTTAGACATCAATATTAATTATAAATTACAAGAATAAATAAATATACAGCTTTCTGAGCTGATACTCATTGACTTTCTGTTTCTTTTGAAGCGTGGTTGGACTTGCAATCGTAATCTTGTCCACAACGTAACGTTCGATTCCCGGTTCAGTCCTTTTGAAGCGTAGCGTTTGTAGTAGTTCAAACCATTCCATTTACGCTTCGTCCCGTATTCTTGTTCGGCGTCATCTTGATGGATTGCCAATACGTGATAATATTACATCAGCGTCTTCTTCTATGATCAGTCTATTAAATCGGCTTTTATCATCACTCGATCATATCTGTGTTTGTTTTCCCGACACTATCCCACGAGTTCCGTCAACAATGTAAAAGTCTCACGCTAGGCCTACTATGGCCTTCGCACATGCACGTCGAAGCTAATTTGTGGTGATTCGGCTTCGTAAAAGTTCGGAAAAACCCGAGCGCTTGGTGTTGACTTACGAAGACGTACTTTTAGCAAAAAAATGGCGTCCTTGCTATTTCACTGAAAATACGACTTACATTCGGTTATTCAGTTCTTATTTCCTTTATCACTCGATGTTGTAAACTAATCACGGACTAACGTTTTATAATCAGGTAGATTATTATTTGATTTATAACCCGATTTCAACTACTATTTTCCATCTAGCCGACCTAGATGCAGTCTTGGCTTGTTACGTTTCGTCTTCTCAAACTATTCCCAACGAACCGTCCCTAATTTGCCCACGCTTGCTAACGCCCGTGTTCACAGTACCTTTAGTTAATGTTATTTATAACACAGATGTTTTCTTCTTCTATGTATTCGACGTTAGATTCGCTCACTATCCACTCTTTAATTTATCACGACAACGCGATAGCCTTCGCTTCCGTAATATGGACGCCTACTCTTTCTGTTCCCGTGAAAGGCTTCGATGATTCAATATCTTAGGCTTATATTTTACCGGACACTGATGTTAGTTTTCCAGATTTTATGAATCTGAATTCAATCTTGATTAATTATAAACTGTCCGGAACACTGATATCTTCGGTATTCGCCCACTGGACTACAGCAAACTTATTCACAAAATACGTAAAATGTCCCCACTAAGACCGCTCTCGTCCTACGTCCGCTCACTTCACGATGCGCCCTTGCAATGTTTTTCACACACCCGAGGAATGCGCAACTCAAGTGTCTAGACCAATAGGCGACCTTGAAATTGCGTCGCTCTACTGATTGCCCAATGACAGTCTTACACTCGTACACAGCCCTCTGCATCATATTACGACGGCTTCCGTCTTTACCGATTCCTTGCTCAGATCACCATGGCCACTAACTCAACCATCGATTCATCGATTCTCCGTCATTATGGGTTCCGCGGAAATAAACCGCTGGAATAACGTCATGTAAAATTATCAATTTCAAAAATTTCAAAAACTCGATTAGTTCAAGGGGTTAAACATTTTGGAAACTACCTGTTTTTTTCCCATCCCTAAGACGTATGTATAAATGTGCCCACGAAGTTGTGATAGGCATTTTCCTTTCATTGTACATAATTCCTAAAATAGGGAAGTGATAATAATGGTTTTAATGTACAGAATAGATGTTACCCTTTTAAATAGGAAGTTTTCAATAACCATGGCAGTAGATATTTATAATAATGGTTGTTGAGGTGCCTGGCAGAACAGCAGGGGCGAGTACAATGGTTGGGGGGGGGCAAATCTAAATCTCAATGTTGGCATGTAAATCTACCCCCCCCCCCCCCCCTCCAACATCATGATCTTGGGTTCCGGATACAATTACCATGACCTGCAAGTGCAAACAATATTTAATAAAATCATATTGACCATTTAGATGAAGAATAATCCTCGAGCTTTGGTGCCCAGCATCAAACTACCTCATTGTCAATGAAATTCAAGCCACTAAGTCCGCAGATACAAAGGAGTGGACAAAGACAAACTAAAGTCGTACGTTTACGTCAAATAAAGAAATAAAGTAAATGAACAAATTAAGTTGACAAAAGAAATTATGAATTATACTTGCGCCATTGCATTGGTATAGTCATTGCCGTGCCCCCCCCCTAAAAGTTTTCATCTCAACGGATTTACAAGACAATCTTCGTAGTGACCCGTATCTCGATGCTTTCGAGAAGAGAGCCAGCTTACAAGACGATGGTATAGTTTAAGTCAAATTTATGAATACATCATTTTCATTGTACCAGACAAAAATACTACTTCGTAGTGACCAGTATCTCAATGCTTTCGAGAAGAGCTTTAGGCGTCTGCGCAAAGGCTGTACAATTCGACTGGTGGCGCCACACCAAAATTCGGAATTGGAAGAAATAAGAAAACCATACAAAAATCATATAGGCCTACCTTGCTAATGTGATACTATTCTAGTTTCGTGAAAACTGCACTGAAGTTGAATATTCATAGCAATACCAAACTTGTCATCGTTATGTAATACCTCTTTGGCAGTCGCGATCGATTGCCACAAGTGATATCATTATTTGATTGCTCTCATATCATATTATATATATATGGCCTTGGGCATCCCAGGAATCAGTATCGGTCTGCCAAGTTAGACACATCATTTACTTGAACTATGGGTCATTCCAAATCAAATCAACTGAAAAAAGTGCAAAATAATCTTGAGTCTCTTCAAATTGAATAAAATTTGGTACACACACCAAGAAATAAAAATAAATGTTTACGTGTTTTTTTTTGTTTTTTTTGACTTCCCGTTTTCGATTTACGGGACCTCGAAATATCGACTTTTTGACGTTTTGGCCAGCGCGCTACAGTGCTCAACAACACATAACTTTGGCCCTAATTGACCTAGAAGGCTAAATTTGGGTTTGTTTTAAAGCTGTGATCAAGGGCTTTCTAAATATATATCACAACATGCATTTTCATGAAGGTGTAACTGAAAGCTCAACAATAATCTGGTTTGAGCTCACCCCCCGTCCAAAAGGATCTCTTTTTTTTTCTTAATTTTTTTTTCATGGAATTGGACACATGTTCTTGACAGACCCTGAAAATTTGAACATGGGCCGAGAGATAGTTCCAGAGATATGAATTAAAGTATAGTCAGAAGTGTTGTTGCATGCTGATTTCTTTTTGCTAACTTGCTTCCTTTCACAAAATAGAATTCCATAGTAGGCCTATATCATTATATTTTAATCATTATTTTGTATTTCAATAGGCCTACCTTATAATTACACTTACATAAAATGTACACAACAATGTGGTTGATTTTAGTAAAAAAGACCCATAACCAACGCCAAGGTGTCAACCATATATGGGGGGCTTTTATATTAACGTGGAAAGGCTAAACCACCAGATTGGAAATTAATACCGGTACATCAGATTAGAAAACCGACTAAATGTAAAACAGGTGTACTATCTACATGGAACACAGTAGACATGTTATTGGTGCTGATTCTTCCACGATTCAAGTTTCTGTGTTGCATTTTCACTTTCATTATCAGTTAATACGTATTAATACGTAATGTGAGGTGGCAGGGTATAATTATAATACTACCACATTTGTTTTGTCGTTTACCACTCACGTGTAGCTTTATATGTTGTCAGTTGGAAAAACATAGAATGCTATGTTACGAGTGCAAAATGCAGGCACAAAAATCAACGAAAAACTATATCATCTGCATGACACACCAAACCCATTATATAACGAGAATCGCCAATTTAACCATTTCTTCTTAAGCTTAATATCAGTAGCATATATTATTATTATAATTGTTGCCAAGAGTCAGACATAAACATGTGTCGTTGTCGCTTTAAAAGACTGTTGATTTCCATAAGCCAGCGCGTAGTAAACAGAGGCGAACCCCCAAACCTTCAGCCATATTGCAAGAATCCGCGCGAGCGGTGGCGCGATCTCTTATTACTTTTAGAGGCGAATATTATAGTCTGTGTATTAACTATTAAACCTGTCACCACACTCTAATTTGAATTATATTAATACATCAATAGTAGGCATTATGTAATAATAACTTTAATAAAATATAGTAGGCCTACTTATAAATTGAATGATTAGTTAATTCAAATACCTAAAGACACCATATTTGGTTGACACCTTGGCGTTGGCTATGGGCCCTTTTCACTAAAATTAACCACATTGTTGTGTACATTTTGTATTGTGTAATTATAAGGTAGGCCTACTGAAATACTTAAAATATAATGATAGGTATAGGCCTACCTATTGAATTCTATTTTGTGAAGGGAAGAAATTTAGCAAAACCAAATCAGCATACATCAACACTTCTGACTATACTTTAATTCATATCTCTGGAACTATCTCTCGGCCCATGTTCAAATTTTCAGGGTCTGTCACGAACATGTGTCCAATTCAATAAAAAAAATTAAGAAAAAAAAAGAGATCCTTTTGGACGGGGAGTGAGCTCAAACCAGATTATTGTTGAGCTTTCAGTTACACCTTCATGAAAATGCATGTTGTGATATATATTTAGAAAGCCCTTGATCACAGCTTTAAAACAAACCCAAATTTAGCCTTCTAGGTCAATTAGGGCCAAAGTTATGTATTGTTGAGCACTGTAGCGCGCTGGCCAAAACGTCAAAAAGTCGATATTTCGAGGTCCCGTAAATCAAAACGTTAAGTCAAAAAAAAAAAAAAACACGTCAACTTTTTTTTTTTTTTTATTGTGTGTGCTAAATTTTAGGCAAATCGGAAATAGTGAAGAAAATAGTTCAGTTGATTTGATATGGAATGACCCCTATGCACTTTATCTTTGTGTATTTCTCTCTCTTATCGCAACACCAACTCCACTTGTTCCTGTCTTCCTACCATCTCTATATCTCCCACCACTGACTAATCCTCTTCTCTTTCCTCCACATCTGCTTGTACCTGGTCCTGCCATCTCGGTCTCCCACTCTTCTTCTCTCATTCACTAACTCAAATGCTTGTCTTGGAATCCTATTCTTCTACATTCTTCTCATGTGTCCATACCATCGTAGTCAGTCCTTGCCCATCTTGAACTTGAGGCTCCCAGCTCCCACTTTCTTCCGTATCACACTAGGTACTTCGTACCTTGTCCATCTTAGTGACACCTACCACACGGAGGATGAATTTCATCTCAGCTGCCTGTACTGCACTTTTTTCTTGTTGTAATACAGCAGCATTTTGCATTTTTTAGGGAACTGCTCATTCCAAATCAGCTTCCTGATCTTTTGGCTTTTGCTTTTTTGCCAGCCCTCCGCTTTATCTAATCATTCCATATATTTGCTTCATTTGTCACCCTACTACCTAGATATTGGAGTTCTTCCTTTTCGTGCAGTTCTACTCCCCTCAGTGTAATTAGACGGGTGAGCGCAGTAAATGAGTCTTACAACGCAGGTCGAAAGGAACGGCACTCACTGTGAGAATGTCTTTTAGTTTGTTCGATGCCATACAGCCAAACAGATTGAGCTGAAATTTTAAACAGACATCCGTGGCTAGTTAACTGAGAACTGCTAACAAAATAATCAAAATCCATTGCAATTTTAACCTACAAGAAAAATTGAAAAATAGGCTGCAAATGAGTAGGATTTAATTTAACGACAATGCTTTTGTTCTTTAAAAAAACAGGTTCATTTTTTTAATGTAGGCGGTGACCAAGGACTATCGAATCTTGCACGCTCAAGGTTCCACAAAATTCCACTCAGAGAAACATTGCAATATTTACTCATTTTTTGTACTGGCTATATTTTCCAGTGTACCTATATGCATTTCAAAACATGTTATTTAATTTTCCAGAAATAATAAATTTAATTTTCCAGGAATAATAAAATAATCCAGAAATAAAAAATCTATCTCCACCGTTGTTTGAACCTAGGTCTCCCACATAAAGGCGCCTTAGCGGACTATAGACCAGGAAAACGCCAAAGTCGTTGTTGGACTAGTGAGCGAGTCATGTGTTGAGTATCCGGGAACATTTGCATTTGAGTTCATTGATATATAAAATATAAAGTATTAATTATATGGTTTCGAATTAGGTTGGTATAAGGGCGCGTCAACTGTAAGACCATAATGTGCCACTAGCAATGGCGTTTTCCATTGGCCGCACTCAGGTCGCACTAGTGCGCACTGGATTGCCACTTGTCTTTTCATTTGTTCAGTTCTGTAATGTTATTCAAGTGGAGGTTGACAACAATGACATCCCTACACTCGCCGAGTGCATGCCAATGGAAAACGCCATTATATGCTAGTGGCACATTCCATTATGGTCTTACAGTTGACGCGCTCTTATACCAACCTCGAAGCTCTATAATTAATACTTTATATTATATATCAATGAACTCAAATACAAATGTTCCCAGATACTCAACACATGACTCGCTCACTAGTCCAAAAACGACTTTGGCGTTTTCCTGGTCTATAGTCGGCTAAGGCGCCTTTATGTGGGAGACCTAGGTTCAAACAACGGTCGAGATAGATTTTTTTATTTCTGGATTATTTTATTATTTCTGGAAAATTAAGTAACATGTTTTGAAATGCATATAGGTAGGTACACTGGAAAATATAGCCAGTACAAAAAATGAGTAAATATTGCAATGTTTCTCTGAGTGGAATTTTGTGGAACCTTGAGCGTGCAAGATTTGATACACCTTGGTCACCGCCTACATTAAAAAAATGAACATTTTTAGTCTAGGGAGGAAAGACCCATGCTGTATCCAACCTTAAGTACGGGGAGGAAAGGGAATGTTCTCGAGTACTTAACACATGGCTCGCTCACTCTTCTAACAACGACTTTGGTGTTTTCCTAGTGAATAAAAAAATTACTGGTTAATAATATTTGTTACCAGCACAGCAATTGCAAGTCGATCCATACCAACATTTTAAAGGCAGTGTTGTAATTAAAGATGCAGTTTGTCTTTTGGTCTTTCATTGTTGTAGGCCTAGGAGTGAAAATAAACAGTAAAGAAAAATGGAGCTTTCAGAATACCAGCAAGTTTAGATTCATTGTTTGAAGAAATGCTTTGTGTGTTGGGCAATCATGATCTTAGAGCAAATTGTAGACTACTGGTTTTCCTTCAGGCATGACCATGCATTGGCATCTTAGGCCAGCTTTCAAAATTTATACAGACAATGTCAAGTGCCCCAATAGTAGTTCAATAACATAATTAGTAACAACACACAGAATTGACAAAAGTTTGAGGAAATGGCAAAAGTAAGTTTGCGGTGTATTGAATGTGTAGAAATTGTGTATTTCCATTGGTTTAATTTACGTAATCTATAACGTGTAGAAAAGAAATGTAACTGTTAATTTACATCTCTGTGTCTAAATGGTCAATCTACAACAGCTTGGTAACGATAATTATAACTGTAAGTAAAGCCTATACCCTACTGGGAATGGTATTGTAACTAGAAGACTACCTAGGACCTTGCTGTCCTCAATTACGATTGGTTACGGTAATGGGAAGATCAATCAATAAATGCCCGTCATAAATTTACCGATTGACAGGTTGGTAAATGCCCCTTCCAGTCATTCACACTTCACACAAGCAGGCTCAGAGTTGTGCAATAGGCCTAGCTATAAATTATATCCAAACTACATTCTCTAATTTCATTGTCTCATGATTTAGGCTCTTTACGATAGCCAAAAAGACAATAGTATTTTTTATCATAAAACAAAATTCTCGTTTTTTAAGTGTAGACCTAAGTTAGGAAAACTAAATCATATGCCATCCCCATAACCTACCTAATCTGGTTTCTATAAATTGTCTTGTTTCTGCAATGCCTTCATTACCAATCAACATGCTAATAAAACTTGACTTTATTTTACTCAATATGGGTGTGCATTAGAGAGAAGTCATATCGATCCACATTGGCCAAGCGGGAGTGCAGATTGCAAACGCCTGCTGGGAGCTGTATTGCTTGGAGCACGGGATTCAGCCTGACGGAATCTTGTACAACAGGAGTCGAGGGGAGGACAACTTCAATGCATTGTTCAGTGTGTCGGGTGCAGGCAAATGCGTACCTAGGCTGGTTGCCATCGACTTGGAGCCTACAGTTGTTGGTAAATATCATGGGCTTTTTTACTAACCAACCATATTGCCAAATGTCCTATGGGCTAGATGTAAATTAAAATTGAAGTATTGTGAGACAAGGGACAACCAACACCAAACTGCATAATGGCCATGATATAGGTACTGGCCCAGTGCAAGGAGCTAGTGCGATTAAGGTACATAATTTTTTAATTCTGCTCGACAAAATGAAATTATTTGATAGACCTGCCACACGATAACAACTACCTATCAGCATTGCGGTAAAATTTGGGTATCAGAATTAGATGTCATGATGTTGCCGGTACATTTTTTGTAGAAATTTGTTCCATTGATAATTGTGCTTGTGCAATAGCTTATACTCTGCTAGTGTGAACTGAGTTGGCTCATTACACTTTTTTGAGCGAGCGAAGCGAGCGTCTCCACTTGACTCTTATGGCTCGAATGTCTGTTTTTGTTTTTTTCTGTTACTGCTTCGATACAGGTCGCACCGTTTCTCTGATCGACCTGAAATTTTTCACACATGTACATACCACCTAGGCGGGTTGCTGTATAGTTTTTGAACAAAATCCGATCGTTGGTTATAAAAAATAAAAATAAAATAAAAAATAAAATAAATAAAAATGTTCCGATCGTTATGAAATTTTGCAGGGTCAATAAGTACACCATTCTCTCCTATTTTTCAAATTTTCAGCTAAATCGGTCAAGACGTTAAAGACTTATTGGTAATCATAATTCGAAAAATGATGCTTAAAAATGAAGGAGGCAGTGAAGATACAAAGATACACTTTAGAAGGCATGACGTGAATTAGTACAATGCAAAGATGTTGGAATAGTATACAGTGTACAATGTCAATATCCAGTTAGGCCTACACTGTGTGGTGGGCCTTATGGGAATGTCGTACTCGGGTCATGTTGCACGTACCGGTGCTCGCTCAACAACGCGTCCAACTGAGCGTTTTCCTAGTTATAGTCATAGGCCTATTGTGCAACCGATGGTAAGAAATTAATTTGCCAAGGAGTTACAAAGATGGACAAGATAAGAAGTAATGTAATCAGAAAAGAACTTTGCCTGGAGAGATTGAGATTTAAGCTAGGAAGAGAACGTCTAAGATGATTTGATTTAAAGCTTTATTTCCATGATTTACATTGAATACACAGGACATACAAGTAATGATCTTGACCCTTGGTTTGAAAGGTATGTGGAAAGTAGCCTACATTTATGATTGTAATTAAACTAGGAAAACGCTAAAGTCCCGCCGCGTTGATGGATGAGCTTTTTAAAGTTTTTAGTTTGCGTGGGATATCTTTATTTTTGCAAGTGCTTTGTTTTGTTGCCTACGCATTGTAGGTGATTGTTGTCAAGTTTCTATTGTTTCTTGTTAATTGGTATTATTTACCGTAAAAAACTTATTTAACCCGAGAGTAGTCGCGTGTGGTCTTTTAGACCGACTTTTTTTTTCAACAATTGGTATTTGTACAGCGCGCATGCGTGACTTGTCTAGTTCCGCCTACCTTCCCAAAATAGATTTATGAAGCCAGTGTGCAATATGAGATTCAGTATTCTGCAGAACTTCAACTAAGATAAGAGGTCCTGTTCGGTTGCTTGGTCTTTTCGACCACTGCGCGACTACTAAGGGAGGCAAAAATATGCATACTCATCACTACGATGAGACATGTATTTTGTTATTGTAGGTTGATTATTCTTCAACATATAGTGTTGGCATAATATAACTGTCTTGGTTTACTAATAATTCGAACTACAGGGTGTTTCAAAACATATTTTTATATTTTTTTGTAGGTTTGCAACATTTTGTGTTTAATTGATTATTGATTGATTATTTATTGATTATTGATTGATAATTGATTAATAAAACCATGTATGCTGTCACATATGATAAATTATCTTATATTCGTAATCAAAACGTCATCCTAACGTTATTAGCCCATAATAAATAATGCGGTCTAAAGGACCGCGCGCGACTACTAACGTTACAAACAGGGGCGCGACTACTCTCGGGTTAAAAGCTTTATTTCTATGGATTCTGGCTAACTTTTTCAACTTTTTCTTTCAAAAGGTACTACATCACCATAACCTTAATGTCCATGTATAATATGAACGTTGTAGCCCCACCCGTTTGGTCAGAATTGGCCCAAATGGCACGAAAATATCGCACAAAAAATCGAAAATTATTGTAAAAGTACGATATTCATGAGAAATATTTCTTGGATTGTACCCAAAAACGTGGCAAGTCTAAGTTCAGAGATTTCGAAGGTCCTGTCAAATTTTCATCAAGATCGCATATGCCGTTTGCCCGGTAGAGAGCGAACAAACAGACAAAAATACAAACAAAAAAAAAACACCCGAGCTTAATTTTTTGGGGGGTCAGTGAAATTGAAGTCTTCGCTTCACTCCCTTTGCTCGCTACGCTCATCCAAAAATTAAAATAACAGTCGTGAAACTATGCTAAACTATTTTAAACTATACTATTCAGTTTACAAAGTCAGTTAATAGCATTTTAATGATAGTAAATATTATTAAATTATAATTAAAAAAAGCTAAAATAAAAAATAAAAAAAAATAAAAACTAGAAACTAGTAGACCATTTTTTTTAACTTTACACATTTAGAGAATACAATAAAATTGTTATTAAAATTTGTAATTAAGAAAAAGGCCTAGTAGAAACAAGATTTTTCTTTTTTTTTAAGCTTATAGACTTTTACTAAGACTAGGAAACGCTCAGTTGGACGCGTTGATAAGCGAGCACGTGCTATAGCTAGACCCACATTGCACATTTTTTTAAATTTTAAAATTTACGACGTTCGCGTTTCCAGTATTATTTATTATTGCCAAGGTATTTGGGTAAACCCGTGTTTAAATCTTTACTTAAAAATCCACCGCCATCTAGAGGACCTTGACTCCTTGGGAAAACTATTTAAACTCTTTGTTGACAAATAATAGACTGCTTCCTCGAAAGTATTTTGATTACTTCTAGGTGGCAGTGCATTAGAAACTTTGCGCGTCTTTTCGTTGCCATGGCAACGTTACTTTTGTTATAATGTAATTTCCATCTACACTACTTATCGGATCAAAATAAAATTAACATATTCGTGACCGGACGGACATTCTAAATGATTTGGCTATCTCAGATTTTGTCGCCGTTGAGTTTGAAAAAAAAACTTTCGATTAACTTTATTGTAACTTTTTAACTTTTTGAACGATTTTGCCACAAAACTAATGGCATTCAATCGAGAACAAAGCTTGCGGATGGTGAAAATTTCAACTCGATCCGAGCCTCCGTTCGACCGCTATCATGAGCCAAAAAGCTGCACGACTTTCCGTTGCCATGGTAACCGTACTTTGTTATAATGTAATTTCCATCTACACTACTTATCGGATCAAAATAAAATTAACATATTCGTGACTGGACGGACATTCTAAATGATTTGGCCATCTCAGATTTTGTCGCCGTGAAGTTTGAAAAAAAAATCTTTCGATTAACTTTAATGTAACTTTTTAACTTTTTGAACGATTTTGCCACAAAACTAATGGCATTCAATCGAGAACAAAGCTTGCGGATGGTGAAAATTTCAACTCGATCCGAGCCTCCGTTCGAACGTTATCGCGAGACATACAAAAAAAAAAAAACAAAAAAAAAAAAAAAAACCAGTGACTATTTTTTCCGGCAGAGTCAAATGGAAACGCTCGCTTAATAATGTATCTGCAAAGAATTCTTCGAGGGAGAAGTAATCTTTTTCCTTCAGTAATCGTTTTAGCTTAGTGCGGAATGTGTAGGTATTTTTTATGTTAGTCAGATCTGTAGGTAACTTATTAAAAATCTTATAATTTATTTACATCGAGTTGTTTTGTGTAAAATTTGTCTTGTGCTGGGTTACATGTAGGGCCTATTTTGTTAATTTGTCGTGTGTTGTGGGTATGGATATGGTTGTTGAGAGATGGTGCATTAGAACCCGTTTTTCTTTTTACAAGGGTGGATGCTTCAAGAAAATATATGCTATAAAAAGTCAAAATTTTATGTTTAATAAAGAATTCTCTACAGTGTGGTCTGGGTTTATTTTTTGGTGATCTGAGGCCACACATTGCTCTTAGGGCATTTTTTTGGATAATAAATATATTTTTTGTGTCAGCTTGAGTGAGCCTTTACCGATCTTATGGGAAATTGGATATATGAAAAGGATGGGCAGAGATAGGATTCCAAGACGAGAATTTGAAGCGGCAGAGGAGGGGAAAAGAAGAGTAGGAAGGCCAAAAGAGAAATGGGAAAGATTAATTCAAGAAGACGTTGGAAAACGGGATGAAGTGTGGGAGTATGTGACAAGAGTCAAGCTGTGGGAGGACAGAAGAGAGTGGAGTAAATTGGTGGAGAGGAAGGAGTTAGATGATGAGGAAGAAGCACTGAGTCTGGCAAGCTTAGTATCTACAGTTTCATGCCCTAGATAATGGTGGAAAACCACCACTCAACCCGACATAGTTGGAACTGAGTTATGATGATGATTATTATTATAATAACTCTCAATGTAGGCATGCTTGAAAGGATTTCACTTTAACAATACAATTTTAATATTCACTTAATTATTTGATCTGTGGGCCAAGTAGGCCTATGCCTTGCATTGTTTAGATTTAATAATTGTAGGAGCAGGAAATGTTTGGAATAGACGATTTCGTAAACCATCAGCGCACTCTGTGTCGCGCATTGCATGCTGGGAATCATGTTGCTCAGAACTTTATAAAAACCTCTGAACAGAAGGCTGTGTTTTCTTCAATGTAAACAATGATTGATGGCTTTTGTTGAAAATTTAAGATTTAGTTGGCTGTGCTTGCAACACACTACCCAGAATTCCTTGCAGAGTTCGGGCATGCGCAGAGACTTTACGTAATCGTCTATTGTTAGTTTGTAAAGTTGAGGATAATTTGAAGATCAATCTCACCATTGATCGGTGTTTGTTAACTTCTGGATCGTACTAGTATCGAGTGTTTTATGTGTTTTAATTATGACAATGCATGTGATCTTGTAGATGAGATTCGCACGGGCACCTATCGACACTTATTCCACCCTGAGCAGTTGATTACGGGCAAGGAGGATGCGGCGAGCAACTTTGCAATCGGGTACTGCACCATCGGAAGGGAAATGATTGATTTAGCTCTGGATCGGATTCGCAAAGTTGCCGATGACTGTAGATCTCTACAGGGATTTCTCATATTCCGATCTTTTGGCGGAGGCACCGGATCAGGATTCACCACACTTTTGCTAGAGAGGCTGTGCCAGGATTATGGCAAGAAGAGCAAACTGGAGTTTGCCGTATACCCAGCACCACAGGTAGGCCTAATAAATGTTGAGGTTTGTGTGTTAAGCCTAATATTTGCTACAGATTTATTTATTCAACTACTATGGATTTGTTTTTACGACGACGTTATTATATAAAAATATCGATCTTTGGTTGGTTATCGCTCACTCGTCGATTGCGTCGGGGCCTGCAGGGTGGCTTGGTCGCTTTGATTTAAAGTCCCCCACTGAAAATCAGTTATATAACTGAGTGGGTAGACTCTAAATAAAATTTATTTATTTTATTATTTTTATTTTATCGCTGTAACTGTACCAACTTTATTAAACATTAATTGTCTACAGAGCTTTTAATGGATAATGGTAGACCTGTGTTTACTACATACCTTATAGCGTATTACATCGTTTTTTTTTTTAAATTGTGAGTAGGCCTACAATACAATCTGGCCATTTTTAAGATGGCTGCTAATCTGTATGCTGGGGCTCGAGGTGGCACTTTGTTGTGCATAGCTTGGTCTTCGGTAGCTCTACAATAGCATCAACCTTGATTAGGCAGGAAGTGACGACACAGATAAACTTGCGCGCGCAACCTATTGGCGATTTGTGGAACTAGGTCTAGTTCACCCCGCGATTCGGACAACTCTATGAAATTCAACACAAAGTATGGCCCGAGTCCTACAGTGTTTACGTTGTTTAACTAGATGAAAACGATGTTCCAGGGCCAAAATTAGTTCATTATTCAGTAGAACAACATTCTAATGAATAGCTAAAGAGATTATTGCAAGACTTTAGAGTTAGACTGTGCCTTATCTTTCAAAGGACAAGTAGGGTGTGTAAACGGCCGGGCTTTACGTTTTAATTTGTATGTTAAACACAAAGTAAGGCTTCTGTCAAAACAACACTTTATAACAGTGAAGCCACTAGACTACGAGACTAGGCCTAGGTCCACTATTTAAAATCCAGGGTTTAACCAAAAGGCCTAGGGGATGCCTAGGGGTATCTAGGCTAGCCCCCTACATGAGTTTTGACAGGTAGGCTACTCTTTCAACATAGGCTCTTGGACCTTATCCCACTTGTCCTCAGGGATATATTTTCATAGGCTACACAAAGGCATATAGTGCTCCAGACGACTAGTTTAGGCTAGTCCTATAGACTTGTGGGATAGGCCTGTTCATAGACCTTTAGGCTAGAGTCTAGAGGGGTTGGCTCAAGCCTAGGCCTAGGCCTACGCGCTCAATAGGCCCAATTATTGCTCTGTATTCTGATTTCTGACAATATAACTAGATAAGCCTATGCCTAGGTGCCTTTTTCTTTGAGTAACTGTTTGGTTCCGGATCTGGAAAATCGTTTGTGAGACCAAGCACCTCCAACGAAGTGTTTGCTGCTGCAAATGTAGGCCTATAGGTGTCATTTGTTACTCTTGTGACGTCCGTGAAATGTTCTCTTCCACAATGCCCTGACCCATGTTTCAACCTTTTCCCAGCCTTCTTAGAGTATGGGAAATTTAATAAAATATACTCCAACCATGTCTTCTCTATTAAAATAACGTGAATCACTTCTAGAAATCCCATAACAACAATGTTTTGTAGTCGGCATTTTGACATCAACGTGCTTTCAGTCAGCTGTCAAGTGACATACACACTGTGGAACATGTCGAAGAATTTTATTACATATTGTCTTACTAAGCCATAATTTTGATGTTGTCGTTGTTGTTTCGTATTCTACAAGGTTTAATGAAACTAATGAAGCTATTGGTAATAAGAATGAATGTATAATTACGGAATAAAAGTAGTTTAAAAACGGGTTATTTTCCTATGCTATAACATTAAAATAGGAAACGAATGTCCGAATCTGTTGAAGTAGTGCAGCCGGCAACCGCTAGGTAGCGCCAGAGTAGCGCCATTGTCGATTCTAATTATAGATTCCTGGCTGACGCTATACCACGGCCCTCTAGATAATGAAGTTTGTGTTAGCACAAAAGAAAAACAACATGTATCTACTATCTAGGGTAATGCCAAGCTGCTTCCGTCCTGATTCTCCGCCAGGTTCACGTGATCGAGGTTTGGTCACGGGACGACATCATCTACAACAATGCCTCACCGCCGTATGGATATTGTTTCAGTTCAAATTTTATCAAAGTCCAGACAACCGTGACCAAACCTCGATCATTATGCGCTCTGGTCGAAAATTGGTTTGACCATTTCCATATTGTAGTCATTATTGACTACAGTGCTGCAGTCGTAGAATGACCTGTCAACCATAGAATAGGTGCAATGTCTATATACTTCAACCTTTAGAAAGAGGTGCATGGTTTTACCTTTCCAAATGAAATAACTTACTAGAAGAAAACTTTTCTGTCAACATTCATACACTTTATCATTTCAGGTGCCTTGCTGGGTTTGCGTAATAAAATAACATATTTTCTGTTCTTTTCAGATATCTCCTATAGTCGTAGAGCCGTACAATGCAATCTTGACAACGCATGGATGTTTGGAGTTTGAAGATTGTTGCTTTATATTTGACAACGAGGCAATTTATGACATATGTGGTAGGAATTTAGACGTCCCTCGACCTACCTACACTAATCTCAATCGGCTCATAGCTCAGGTAGGCCTAATGGAGCTATTAGATCTACATAATACATGTTAATAACAGAGAGATTCCTTACGTTACTGCCGTTACTGGACCTCAAACATTATGAGGCGGTGCGTCTGCGATTCTCGTTTCCGGTTTAGGCCTAAATTTTTAGCACCAATAATATTGGCGGCCAATTTAGCTCATCAAAAGGTAAACACTTGTGTAAACAGGCGAAAATGGCAACAATGTTTGACGAGTTTTTGTTTTTTGGGGCTAGTTTTGCAGTAGGCCTATGAATTAACCAAGAGATGCATATCCATGCACCTTGTAAAGCTGGTCACATTTAGCTATAATGCTATTCAAGAACTTATTAAAATTCATTTCTCTGTATCTAGCAAAGAAATAACAATTGCTGAAATAGACAAAATATTATATATTTCTTGTTGTCGAGTTGTGTAAGACATGATTAACATAAAGGTTACCTCTTATCTCTTATCTATCAGGTTGTGTCTTGCGTGACCGCTTCACTCCGCTTCGAAGGCGCCGTCAATGTCGACCTGATCGAGTTCCAGACCAACTTGGTTCCCTATCCTCGAATCCATTTCCCTCTCATCACGTTCGCTCCCATAGTGCCTGCGTCCAAGGCTTACCACGAACAGCTGTCCACCGCACAACTGACCAACTCGTGTTTTGAGCCGGCCAACCAGATGGTCAAGTGCGATCCACGCCAGGGCAAGTACATGTCGTGTTGTCTGCTGTACAGAGGGGACGTTGTGCCAACAGACGTCAACAACGCCATCGCTAACATCAAGTCTAAACGATCCATCCAATTTGTTGACTGGTGTCCAACAGGTTTCAAGGTAGGTGCTCACAATAATAACCATACTGTACAGCAGGATGTTTATGATGGTGTTGTGTACTTGTAGATATTACCACTGTAACAATGTAGCTGGGACTTTCCATTAGTGCAACATAAACATCAATTTGAAACATGTAACACCTAATTTTGTTCCATCATTTTCAAATTCATCCACATTAGATTATTCACGGCACCACTCCAAAAACATGCTTCTAGCAAAATAATAATAATAATACTAATAATTTTTTTAAATATGTATTAGAATATTATTTATATCAATTTCGTTGAATTAGCACACATAAGTATGTATTTAATTTACCTTGAAATTATGTGATATAAATAAACCCCCTCATGCACAAAGATTTATCCGCGTGAAGTTGTGTCTCGTTAAAAATGGCAGATATGAGCAAATCCATGTTAAATCATTGGGCTATAAATGTCGCATGCACAAAGACAGTTACGTCTGCAGACTAGGGCCTACATAGAATAATCGGGAACCGGTGACAGGATAGGAAGGACACGGTTGAGATGGTATGGACATATGAAATGAATGGGGGAAAATAGGATGCCTAAGAAAATGTATGAAAGAAGGATTGAAGAAGGAAGAAGAAGACGGGGTAGACCAAGAAAGAGATTGAAGGACATTAGCAGATTAGCAGGAGACTTGGAGGCAAGAGGAGAGAACTGGGAAGATGTGGAAGAGATACGATTGTGGGAGAATAGAAAGAAGTGGAAAAATTTGGTTGCTAAACCCAAGCTGACCCTGCCAGAAGCAGGAAACGGCGATGGATAATGATGATGAATAATACATTTTAAATACATTTTAGTGTTGAGACTGGTATTGGGAAGTTTCGATATCTAATGCTCGAGTTATTATGTCTCGCACATCAAACACCTTGAAAAAATACCGTCAAGCCTTACACATTCAAAAGCATTGAAATCTAAAAGAAGGTCCAAGCTTATTTACCATTCTGCATTAGGGCCTAATTGCACACTCTAAATACATAAACTCACTTTGCCCCATTTGCAGTCTTTTTGCCAGGATGCAATCAATGAAATATGGTACTCAAATTAGTAAATATTTTAATTTTTAACAGAGTGGCAAAAGAAGTGTTTTATTTTTACTAGATTGGCATCAACTATCAACCTCCGACAACTGTGCCTGGAGGTGACTTGGCGAAGGTTAACCGAGCGGTGTGCATGCTGGCAAATACGTCTGCGATTGCGACGGCATGGAAGCGACTCGACTACAAGTTCGATCTAATGTACGCCAAGCGAGCATTTGTACACCACTACGTTGGTCAGGGTTTGGAAGAAGGGGAGATGGTGGAAGCGAGAATGGACCTGGCAGCTCTAGAGTTGGACTACAAAGAAGTTGAGACAGACTCGGTGTAACACGATAAATATGATTTGGGTATGAAAGTATGAAACAGAATAAAAAATATGAAAGTTTCAATAATTATTAATTATTTTTAGCAAGAACATAGCATGCAATACGGTAAGTAGACAACAATTTGAACTATGTTAGTTAACTACAAATTTAACTACAAAAAAGTTAGTGTTTTATTATGTTTGTCTTTGTTTTGAATGATTTAAGCCCAATTGCTATGATCTTGAAAAAAAATCAGGGAACCTTCGAAATATCTTAATTTAGACCTGCTGCACGTTATGCTACATATTTCCCATGAACATCATACTTTAACAATTTATCCAATTTACAGCATAATTTATTCACTCTTTTTTCAGAGAAATGGCTTGTCCGATCGTGATTAAATTTTTAGAGAACCTTCGAATTCTGCAAACTTATCCTGTCGCAATTCTTAAGTCAAATCAATGTTTCCTCTTGAAAATGACTCTTTTATTTTATGTATACTTTAATTTTTAACAGCATATTATAATATTGTTGCCAATTTGCCAAGACTAATAGAAATTTTCATCTTTGTGACGTGTGTATGTTCGTATAACTACACAAAGAACTGTTTTTGTAATGATATTTTAATATCTCGAGGACTTTTATACGAAAAAATATCATTGAAAAAAATTGAAATATCGCTAACAAAAGATCTAGGGCGACGGTCGTTCGCCCGCAGTTAAGCGCACGCGACTGCTTAGAAGGCGATGACGTAACTCGACCCTGTTTACTCCTACCCGAGTTGGGGGGTTTTCAGCTATCTGCACACGCCGTCTCGAAATATTTACAATCTTGAAACTCGGTATTTGACCTAATATGTGGTCCATAACCTTCAAAAAAAAAAAAATCATCCCGATCCGATAACCCGTTCTGTGTTTAAAAAGGGTCTCAACTTGGTCTAAAATATTCCGGCTGGCTGGGTGGGTGGCTGGTGGATTCTGACAGTGAGGAATAAGAGCCTACAGAGAAAACGGTACATCTTAGAACCATGAAACTTGGACCACACTTAGATGTACCTTAGACTCATGCACTTTTGCTTTCAAAACCAAAACCATTTAAACCATTTTAAACCATTTAAATTCAAAACCATTAATAAATATCTAACATGTGGGCTCCATGCGCGAAATTTGGCATGGGGGTAGATAAAAATATCAGAATTAATAATCCGCCGAGAGGCAAGCGATATTCCACCCCCAACACCCCCTAAATCATCCCCTAAAATTGGAATAATTCATAGCTCTACCCAAAATTGAATTTTTATTCAAATTAGTTATTAAAATTATGTTTTGATGTGCTTTAACCCAATCGGCCTACCTATTCTCATTTCCTAAACCACATTTTTAACCCCCATCCCTAATAGTTTATATTGTGATGTGTACACTATCACGTCACGGTATTATTTTATGTTCTATTATTTTAAACTATAGTCATTGATTGCTGATCATTTAATATCAAGACTTATTCACTACTCATATCCATATTCAAATTAGTTGCTCAATACTTGTTATTGTCTTCCAATCTCACTTTCACATTTATTATTATACCTTCAAGAAAAACTCATCTCAACTTTGAAAAACAAAATACGTCACACAAAAGCCTAAAATTTGAGTATATAAGGAGCCAGGATTCGACATACTATCATCAGTTTGCACTGTTTTGTCCAGTAACTTGTTTGGTTTGACCACCCGTTTACCCGGCTTTGCCGTGGCTTGTTTACGCGGCTTATGCCGTAGCTGTTTGTGGTTGGTCTTGGTTTCGATTTCACTAGACTCTCAGTCTGTGAACGATTTTACAGTTTGAAAGTAAAACGATATTAGTCAGTCATCATATCGAAAGTGGTAAATAGTTATTGTATTCAGTTAAATTACCATGTGGATCAGCATCAACAACTTGTAAGTAAAATCTTTAATTGTTATAAATAAACTTATATTGAAATGTTGTTACCTTGTTTGTTGTACAGTTACTCCTCACTTTAATCCTTCAACAGGAGTAACCTTGTTAGTTAAATTGACGCTATCAAGCCAATATTTAATTAACCAGACTGTCACGCTGTCATGAAGTGGACTGTTAATAGAATCAATTAGTCGAATCAGTTAATTTTACATTGTTTAAAGTAATTCATCATTTACGCTACCACACTACATGGCCGGTATGTTACAATATTATACCCTGATTTCCAGCATTCACAATGAAGGCACCTAATGAGTTATCAGCATGAAATTTGGCATGATGGTACATAATAATATGAAAAATAATCCGCCGGGAGGCAAGCGATATTCCACCCCCAAAATTGAATTTTTATTCAAATTAGTTATTAAAATTATGTTTTAATGTGTTTTAACCCAATTGGCCTATTCTCATTTCCTAAACCACTTTTTCAACCCCCATCCCTAGTAGTTTAAATATTATTTTTAACTTGATTTCCAGCATTCACCATGAAGGCACCTAATGAGTGTTATTATCAGCATGAAATTAGGCATGACCTTAGCCGTCCGGGCTATGCTCTCACCAACTGAGCTATGCAAACACCAATTTAATTCTTACAAAAATTTAGAAAGTGAATCAAACTCCGTCTAAGCCGTACATCCGAGCAATTTAGATGGCAAATTACATTTTGAAATTTCCCTCTTTCTTTGAATTTTCATTTACAAGTATTTCACGCCTTGATATGAAACAAACAGCAAAAAGATGTGATATCCCCCCCAAATACAAAAATTTGTAAAAAAAAAAAAACGCCAGCCACAAGCTCTCCTTCAAAAGTCTTTGGCTGTGAATGTTGTGAGATATAGAATTTAAGCCAATCTTTTCATTCTTCCTCCCTAGTTTCGCATTGAAAAGAAGTAAGATCATTTCGCCTGTTGACGAGCGCCAAGCCAACCATTTTCGTGGTAAAAAAAAGTAAAACTTTGTTAAACTCAAAATCACAAAAAAATTACTTGACCATTGACTTTTTAAAGTTCTCATAATGAACCAAATTCAATGGCCAAGTAATTTTTTTATGATTTTGAGTTTAACATTTTTACTTTTTTTACCACGAAAATGGTTGGCTTGGCGCTCGTCAACAGGCGAAATGATCTTACTTCTTTTCAATGCGAAACTAGGGAGGAAGAATGAAAAGATTGGCTTAAATTCTATATCTCACAACATTCACAGCCAAAGACTTTTGAAGGAGAGCTTGGCTGCCGTTTTTTTTTTTTTTACAAATTTTTGTATTTGGGGGGGATATTACCTACAAGAACAGTATAAAATCTATAAAAATAATGATACTCTGCATATTGGTACTGTTTAAGCAAAGCCATAGTAGTATTAATTCTTTCTTGTATGGCTAATAGATTGTCAATAACAATAGGGAATGTTCCTTTACTTTTTTTATCACTACACTACATTATGAACTTCATCTAGGTGCCCGTTAGGGCGCCGCATCCAAGCCGCGGTGCGCTACACACTCGGGCACCTTATACAGCAAGCAGAGTTGGGGTGATTTTGAGGTATCACCCAGCCGTCATGAAACGTGATGTGAACTTGAAAACTATCAAAATCGAGGGGATTTAGGTACCTGACAACACATGCCAAATTTGGTTGGGATACGAGCATTCCTTCTTGGTGAAAAAATGTCTTGAAACATGCTCAAAATCACTTTAAGGATGTTGGCTACTGCTGCTACTACTGCTACTACTACGGTCTAATTCGTCAGTTTCAATCGGACAGCGATTCTGACCGAACGGGTGGGACTACAACGTTCATATTTTACATGGACATTAAGGTTATAGTGGTATAGTGCCTTTTGAAAGAAAAAGTTGAAACAGTTTGCTGGAAGGCTTCCAAATACTAAAGGTTTTAATATAAGCCTTATAGAGGCATACAATCAACAAGTGACAATGATCGCCTACATTGTTTACAAAAAGCCTGTCTTTGGACCACTAGATATTTAACATTCTATTGTTAATTGGTAATACCATAGAAATTAATCGATATTGATAAAATTATTATATTTTAACAAATAATTTTGCAATGGAACTTGAAAAGTAATGAGATCCCACACATAACAAAATCTTGTAAAAATATAGCCAAACCTTACACACTCAAAATAAATGAGATCTAAAAAAAGGGCCAAGCTCATCTACCCTTCCACATTTGCGCATTCTTAATTCATAAACGTACAGTGTCCCGTAACAACATCCTTGAAAAGCTTGGCAAAATAGAATTTGTATGACCATTACGTTTAAATTAATTAGAAAAAAAGAATTTGGATGAACTATTAGTTTTAATTAATAGTTGCAAATTCTATTTTGCCAAGCCTTTCAAGGACGTTATTACGGGACACTGTACGTTTATGAATTAAGAATGCACAAATGTGGAAGGGTAGATGAGCTTGGCCCTTTTTTTAGATCTCATTTCTTTTGAGTGTGTAAGGTTTGGCTGTATTTTTACAAGATTTTGTTATGTGTGGGTTCCAAATACGTTAATAATAATTTGTTATAGGCCTACTACAATTGGCTTTAGAGACAATAACATGATCTATCCGTCAGACACCTGGATGCACGTTTATACATATGGATCAGCTGATTCATCAATGACAATGATGAACGCTGGATATGGGATTTACTGTGCCCAGTTTCAGTGCTCAGCACCTGCAGGTAAAGAAGCCAATAATTTTGGTGGTGAAATAACTGCAATCAAATTAGCTCTGATACAGATATAGATAGTTACTGAACCTAGGAAGATCACAATTTTTGTAGATTTGAGTGCAGCATTGCAATCAATAATGTCTCAATCGACAGATTGTAAGATCACAAATTGTTGCCAAGAGTTACTGCATACCTCATGACAAATGGTTGGACGATTGTCTTGCAATGGATTCCAAGTCATTGTGGAATTCCTGGAAACGAGAAAGCAGATAGACTTGCTAAGCTAGGATGTCAGAAAATGCAACGTGAAATTTCTTTATCTATCGCATCTCTTAGAAGACTAGTCAAAATCAGAAGTGAACAATTAGTAAATGAAGAGAGACAAATCGTTGTAGGTAGAAAAACTTGGGGATCTCTTTTAATGAAAAATATTTGAGGTGGAAATTATCCCAGACGAACATCGGTTGCGCTGTTTCGCATCACCACTGGCCAAGACTTTTTACACATACACCTCAAGAGAATAGGAATCAATTGGAATGCCACATGCCCACTTGTAAGCAAGGTGAACAAGATGCCGCACACATCCTCGATTGCGCGGCCTAACAATTGATTCGAGTACAGCTGGAATCCATGGGGAAAACCGGGGATGAGCTACTGGCTTCGATGTACTGGTCTGCTCGAAAAGAGAATGCCCAATTTGAGAGTCGTCCTTTGTAAACTCACCATTATATTTTTAATATGTCTCATCTTATATTTATGTTTAAAAAGTATTTTTAGAGGGGTGATCACCAAAGTGTGCCCCAGTAATAAACGATCCTTGTGTGTTGTCACCCTTTGCCGCTTGTAGAGAATAATGTTAAAACAAGTTCTGGTGCTATTTAAAAAAATTAAAAATATTTAGATAAATTTTTCTTTTATGAAAGTAAGATTAAAGTCAAGCCACTACGTTATTATCAGCTATTATTATGAATCGACCAATAAGATAGGCCTAATGCCAAACATTGATTAACTGTGTAATCTAGAAGGTTCATTCATTGGTCCAAAGACATTAAACAGCTTTGCAAATTGGTCAACAATGCTCTAGACCCCAATCTTGGCGTCACATGCTGTTTGCCTGGGAAATAAAGAACTTCCAACTTTGTGCCTCAATAGAATTTAAAATATTTGGTACTTGAAATTGGTTTAAATTGCAGTACGTAATGGACCAATGGTGTTTTTAAGTAGTTTTTTATCCATTTCTTACACCCACGTCAATATTTGAACTTATTGAACATTCCCTATTGGAACTGTTGTATTAGTTTTTCCTCACTTTGAAGTACTACGAGTACGAATGTATCTACACAGTTCCAAAGTTTGTTTAATGTAGAGTTGGTTTCAAGCACTGTTTTCAGTTCTATAAACCAATCATAGGCTTAAAGCTTTTTTAAATTGGTTGTTTATTTAATTTTAGTTCTGTTTTATATTGTACACATGCTTTTGGTGTTTGGTAAACCTACGTTGGTCCCTGTGTAGAACTTAAAATGTAATCAATAAAGAAAATTTGATCCTATTCTGACTGGGCACGAGCCATCAGTGCAACTTTCTGTGCTCTGTGCACAACCTCGGGACATCGTTTCTTGCGTACTAAACGGCAGTCCTGGAAAAACCCTTCGTTGCGTGGGAACCCGTGGCTGTCATCACTGAAGGTCACGAGGCCTGGAAATAAGAGCATGTATCACTCTACTTGAATAACATTACAAAACTGAACAAATGCTAATACGTATTTAATACAATTCAGAAGTTAAAAAATCCATCCCGATCGGGGTTCGAACCCGAGTCTCCCACATTCCAGGTAGCCAATTAGACCACCGAGACGGTAACTATTTAACTTCTGAATTGTAGTTGCATTATAGATCTGAATGGATGGAACAGTACTGCAACGAATATCTGTTGCCTCTGAACTGACCAAACAAACATTATTTATAATGTCATTACCTTACGCAAGTATGAGCCGAGGGTTTATTTCTCGATTTGGTTAGTCGGGGAAACACTCCCGTAGGTGGATATTTGTTCAGTTGGCTAAGGCGGCTACCTGGAATGTGGGAGACTCGGGTTCGAACCCCGATCGGGATGGATTTTTTTAACTTCTGAATTGTATTAAATATTAACAATTCCACCACGGGAGTGTTTCCCAACTAACCAAATCGAGAAATGAACAAATGCTCTAGGATGCATAAGTGCAGCAAATGTTAAACCAAACGCCATTAATCACTTACCCAGTCCCCAAATGCGTCCTCCACGAAACTCTCCTTCAAACTTCATGCCGTCGGCTCGCCAGAACACACCATGACCGTGAAACCAACCTTGCATGAACTCTCCTTCGTACCTAGGCAAACATTATCTTTCTTTAAACCAATCTTGCATGAACACTCCCTTGTACCTAGTAGCAAACATTGTCTTCCTTTGTAAATCAAGGTTTCATAATTTCAAATGATATAATATATTAAATAAATTTCAGGAATGAATCAGGAAAATGAAGAGCTACCATGTCTCTATCGACGTACGCGATTGACTCCGACCCGACTGACCTTACCCGTTAGGTAGGAAACTTTGGCTTGAGCCTCGGGATGGTTTCTTGAAATATTTGGCTTTATTCCATTACATACCATTACATAATTCCGACAATTCTGAGAATCAATCAAGGTCCCAGCCTTGCAATAACAGGAGAGGTATGGCTTATCTCTTTCTCTCTTTTTTTCCTCTTGTCACTTTGGGTTTGATTCAAATCCAGGGTCAGACATGGCTGTTTAGTTGCCCAAGCACTAGAATCTATTGAGGGAAGCCCCCTAGCTGGTTGTGCCTCACATTGTCATTACCTGTGGTATTGAATGATATACAGTATAAGTAACTTTGATGATGATAACATCATGGATGCAGAATTTACCACCAGTATTGCCCTACTACTTTTGGTAATGTGTGGTAACTTTTGGTTTTGTGTGCAGCTAGCTTACTTTTAATAGATCACCATCAACCTGCCTGAAGTCTCAAAAGTCGTCCGGATTAAAGAAACTGTAAAGTAGCTTTTGGTCATTATCAGCAGGTGAATAGTGAGTATGTACCGTAATACTTACCTTAGAAGTACCTGTTATTTTTCCACCAGTGCCCACGTCATTAAATGCACAAGTAACAGAAAAGGCATGAGCCCCATGAATATAACACATTTGACCTGTCACCTACCAAGTATTCACTATGTAGTAGCTCAATCTTTTAAAAATATGAGGTCCTATGCTCTGCTTCCTATTCAATTCCTCCCACACACTTGATTTGTATCAAAAAATGCTAGCAGACTGAATTTCTACAGGTGATACTAGCTAGTCGAATGCTTACTTTGCTCCATCCGGGAAGGTCATCAAGCCAAGGCCACTACAGAGTCCGTTCTGAAAGTTCCCGTGTATCGGACACCATCCGGCAGTGACAGGTGTCCGGATCCATGTTTCTGACCTCGTGAGCTCCAGTCTCCGACATACCTTGAGCCGTCTTCGTAACAGTACGCACCCGTTCGGGCTACGCCTGCCGATATATTGCCTAGAAACACACATTTATCACTTGTGTCTTGCCTAGATGCTTTAAAAGATTGATAATTTAATGTTCCCTTTCATGGTAACTTTTTGCACCATAAAACGCAACAATTCAATTCAATTCAAGCAGCATTTGCTAATTTTGCTGTGCAGTTTTCAAGGTATACTGTATGAATGCGAGTATAGACCTCGGGTATATTTAAAATCAAGTTAAAAAAGTGGGGTGCGGTCATTATGTGAAACCATTTGTCAATAGTATTTACACTACTCTATTATCTGTGGTATTTATATCCAACTCTTCAAAATCTAAGTGGTCAAAATAAGGGTGCGGTCATTAATCGAGGGTCTAATTATAACAACCCTTGCTAGAAATAGAATATCTATCTTCGCACCTTTGCAGGTTTGTGGCGATGAGGTTGACCTTGTCAGAATTTTTGTCGTGGTAGCGAGTCGGGCATTAAATCATGTCGAGCTGTCTTATCTGTGCATTACCCCTCTCGCGGCTGGTGCCATATTTTTATGCCGAGAAATCGAAGTGTGGATAAATATGTTCACGCTTTTCTCTCCCCGTCCTTCACCCCGCAAGATTGTAAATTTCCAACAATAAATTCCTCTAGGTGGTTGCAATGCTCTTAAACCTAAATCCTTAGTTTTGATATTATCCAAGCTGCTCTGAATCTCGTTTCACTAGGATAAATTAAGGCCCTAAGCTTAGTTTAATATCAGCGTCAACTATGCGTCAATGTCAAGTTGAAAGTTTGGTCATGTTGATTTCCGTAATCGTGAATGCGTGCATAAGAACATGCTTGTTGAACTTTTGAACGCCAATCATAAACTAGGCTTAACAAGATACATTAATAAAAAATTAGTTTGTAGACTGTATTGTGAATATTAATACCTAATATATAATAGAGCCTTACTTTCTTCCATGCTTGTATCAAGAAGTTCTCCAGTGAAATATACTTATTGATTGGTCAATTTTGTCCCATGCACTTGTAAGACTTCAAAGTTGAATAAACCAATTAGGTAGGTAGAGTACTCCAAGGGAGGACCTCAAACTACACAAACCTAATGTGTATGGCTTCTCTAGGCAATCCTTGTTAATTAAGCTTGGTTGTTCTTGCACTTTGGCCACCGAATCAGGAAAAAGTAACATTCTAAACGGTTTCCAAAGAAGAACACATGTATTTTAAAATCAAGACTCATGCAATACATCTTACTAATTGAATATTTAAAAAGCATGCCAATATCTTTTTATGCTATTTGATAATCATAATTTATTTAAAACTCTTTCTCTTCTCTAGAATCAAAACTTCTGTTTGTCATTAGAAAGTGAAACGACACTGTTTACAGACCTACATTACTGATTGTATTACTGACTGAGACTGTACTACATTGTCTTGGGGAGGAATGCGTTCCTTTTTCAGGAACTTTTGTGGGAAAGCGTTTCTTATCTAGATCAGGAACTTTTATTGTAATGTCAAAGTTACTAGGAAAACGCTTAAGTCCCGCCGCGTTGTTGGATGAGCGTAATTGGTGCATTGAGCTGCCATGTGGTATGCGAATTTCTGTTGTTCTGTGAAAAAATTAGTACTAAGTTCAAATTTTGTTTTAATTAAAATAAATTAAATAAAAAATAAAACTTTTTTTTTTTTAATTAATCATAATTTTAAAAAAAGAAAAAACTCAAAAAATTGGGATTTTAATAAGAAATTATTATTCGATTGCGCTCAAATTTCACACGAATAAATAAATTAATAAAAATTAAGGTTCTGTGAAAAACTTATTACAATAGAATCAAGCATGTAGGTGTAATAAGTAAAACAATTGTTTAAAAAAAAAAAAAAATCTATTTTCATGAAAAATAAATTTTTCGATTGCGCTTATATTTCACACGAATATCTTAATTCATGAAATTAAGTTTCTGTGAAAAAATCATTAAAATCAGATAAAGCATGTAGTTGTTATAAGTAAAATAAATTTTCAAAAAATAAAAAAAAAAATCGTAAAATTGCGATTTTCATGAGAAATAATTTTTCGATTGCGCTCAAAAACGTGGCAGTTCTAAGTTCAGAGATTTCGAAGGCCTCCATAAAATTTCATTGGAATTGGAGTATCGGTTTAGCCGGAATCGTGTTAACAGACACACAAAAATACAGAAAGAAAGAAGAAGAAAAAAAAAACATTCCGGATTTTTTTCTCCAGTGTAGTGAAATGGAATCTTCGCTTCGCTCGCTACGCTCATCCAACAAGACTTGATGCCAATCAGATAGGATTTCAATAGTCAGTGCTTCGAAACGTGACAACTTAACCCTTTATATGGCAAGAGACTGGGACCCAACATTTTCCTTCCCACCTTAACAATTTGAAATTTGTCATATTTACTAGGAAAACGCTTAAGTTCCGCCGCGTTGTTGGATGAGCGTAATTGGTGCATTGAGCTGCCATGTGTTATGCGGATTTTCTGTTGTTCTGTGAAAAAATCAGAACTTTGTTGAATTTTTTTTAAAATTAAATCAAATTAAATAAAAAATTAACTTAATTTTTTTAAATTAATTGTAATTTAAGAAAAGGAAAAAATCGTAATATTGAAATTTTCATAAGAAATAATTATTCGATTGCGCACAAATTTTACATGAATATATTAATTCTTAAAATTAAGGTTCTGTGAAAAAATCATTAAAATCGGATAAAGCATGTAGGTGTTATAAGCCGAAGAAATGTTTTAAAAATAAAAAAAAATCGTAAAATTGCAATTTTCATGAGAAATAATTTTTCGATTGCGCTCAAAAAGGTGGCAGTTCTTAGTTCAGAGATTTCGAAGGCATCCATAAAATTTCATCGCAATCGGAGTATCGGTTTAGCCGGAATCGTGTTAACAGACAGACAAAAATACAAAAAAAAAGAAAGAAAGAAAGAAAAAAAAAAACATTCCGGATTTTTTTCTCCAGTGTAGTGAAATGGAATTTTCGCTTCGCTCGCTACGCTCATCCAACTATTTTGTGGGAACTTGGAACGAATTTAACGTTCCTTTACAAGTTCCTTTCGCCGTCGTAATCCCCTCGAATTCCAGTACCTGATATCGTAGAAAGTGCAGTATGAAAAATATCTTGTGTTTTCGAAAATGGCGCCACCCACGTCAGATGGCTGGGACTCACTTTAATAAATAAAAGTTTAGATTGGAGAAGGGTTGACAGGTTGGGAAAGCATAGAGAACATAAAGCCCAGCCTGAAGGGCTGGGAGCGACAAAACTTTTCACCTGCTGATGACAACTGCAGCTGCAGCCAGGACGGGTAATTGTCCCGGTTTTCCCTCATAGGATGGTTTTATTATTTATTTATTTTTATTTATTCATTTTTCGGATTTACAAATAAGTACTATCTTGTTTTATTTTGTAATACCGTACTAGATATGTACGTAGTAATACGAAGCGTCACTTTTAAGTATTTAAAGAAATAAAACCATTTTGGTTCCATCGTCTAAAAATACGTTTAGGTAATACTTTTCCTTGGCAATTATTGCAATGAGTATTTTGTGCCTTCCGTGCTCAGATCATCTAAAAGCAATGTTGATTATAGAAATACCCCGAAAAAATTTCAGACCTCTTGCCCACACAAATCCACAGTGGTCAAAATCTCGAGATGTCCCGGTATTTTTGTTTTTGAATTATGGTACTATTTTATCAAATAAAACTTTTGTAAATATTGTAAATACTAAGTAAATAATTGGATGAGCGTAGCGAGCGTAGCGAGCGAAGCGAGCGTAGCGAGCGAAGCGAAGATTCCATTTCACTACACTGGAGAAAAAAATCCGGAATGTTTTTTTTTTTTTCTTTTTTTTTTTCTGTATTTTTGTGTGTCTGTTAGCACGATTCCGGCTAAACCGATACCCCAATTGCGATGAAATTTTATGGAGGCCTTCGAAATCTCTGAACTTAGAACTGCCACGTTTTGAGCGCAATCGGGAAATTTTTCTTATTAAAAACGCAATTTTACGATTTTTTTCGAGTGTTAAAAATTTCTTCGACTTATTACACCTACACGCTTTAACCGATTGTAATGAATTCTGCACAGAACCTTAATTTTATGAATTAAGATATTCGTGTGAAATTTGAACGTAATCGAAAAATTATTTCTCATGAAAATCGAAATTTTACGGGTTTTTTCTTTTTTAAAACAATTCTTCGGCTTATAACACCTACATGCTTTATCCGATTGTAATGATTTTTTTACAGAACCTTAATTTTATGAACTTATATATTCGTGTTAAATTTGAGTGCAATCGAATAATTATTTCTTATGAAAATTGCAATTTTACGATTTTTTATTTTTTTAAATTACGATTTATTAAAAAAATTAAGTTAATTTTTTATTTTATTTAATTTAATTAAAAAAATCTTCGACTAAGTAATAATTTTTTCACAGAACAACAGAAAATCTGCGTAACACATGGCAGCTCAATGCACCAATTACGCTCATCCAACAACGCGGCGGGACTTAAGCGTTTTCCTAGTACTAAACAATTGTACAGATTTTCCTCATTGATAACTTCAAATACTCGCATGTCTATATGATGTGCATATGAGTGAACACTGTGGAAGGCTTACTTAAAAATAAATAAATAAATAAATTAATAAAGGTCATCCTATAGTACTAGGGAAAAGCCAAAGTCATTGTTAGGCGAGCGAGTGAGCCATGTGTTGAGTATCCGGTAACATTCCTTTTCTTCCCCCTACCTTAGGCCTCCCTAGCCTATCATAGGCTACAGTGGAGCATTATGGCCTAAACTATGGCCTAAACTTAAATACCCTATTATTTATACGAATATAATTATCAAACTTAAATGCAAATGTTCCCGGATACTCAATACATGACTCGCTCACTCGTCTAATAACGACTTTGGCGTTTCCCTAGTCTAGTTGGCTAAAGCGCCCTTATAGCCGAAATGTGGGGGACATGGGTTCAATCCCCTGGCCGGGAAAGATTTTGTAATTTCTGGACTGTATTTAAAAAATTATTAAACATGTTTTGAAATGCATATAACGCAGTGTAGTCCATCATCTGTGGCAATAGGGCCTACTATGGTAAACATAGCTAGTACGAAATACGTGAAAATATTGCAAGGTTTACTCAGTCTACGAACGGAATTTGGGGGTACCTTGACGTTCAACATTTGATAGACCTTGCATGGGCACGGCATTTCACGGCCAGGTGAATAACAAACAAAATTATCTTTTCAAAATCTAAACCAAGGATACTATTAAACACTTCATCTAAACCATTGTCGTTAAAATAATTTCTAAACATTGGAAGCCTATTTTTCAATTTATTATTTCTTGTACGTTTAAATCGCAATGGATCTTGCTGATTTTGTTAACAGTACTCAGTAAACTTGTACCGGATGTCTGTTTAAAAGTTCAGCGCAATCTGTTCAGCGATTCGACTGATTTTCAACGTACACGCACGCAGATTAACAGAATGAGATCCGTTTGAGTTGAATGGAGATCACTCCGTTCGCTGCGCTCACTCGTTTAACTACTACTACTACCTTGTTTATCTACATTACTACTACTACTACTACTACTACTACTACTACTACTACTACCTTGTTTATCTACATTGTTTTAGTAGTTTATTTATTACTCAATAGAATTATAATTTATCGTCCAAAATAAAAATGAGCAACAAAACAGATAAATTTAAAGCAATGCTAACAACACTCGATGAAATATAAAATGAATAGAATGACACGTTTGACAATGAAAATAACTACTACTCCTCTACACAATAAGTACCATTATGCCAGGACTTGAGACTTAATAAGAAGACGATTTAACCAATTTATTTAGTACTTTATTCATCTAGTTAGTATGAGGTACAGTCAAACTTCTCTTCTGCAGGCAGGTATCAGAAATGTGTTTTCGGATGCAATCTGGTTGTTGTTGGCCTAGATACAGAACCGAGCAAGAGAAGTGGAACCGCCACAGCAGCCGAGGTGAATGTTATCTCTTGGCCGGTTCTCCCGGCGAGCCAACAAGGAACCACCTAGTGCGAGCCGCAACCGCCGCACGCCGGACTAGCCGTTTTGGGTCGTCGACACACTTGGCCGTGCCACGCACAACCTGCCAACACAAACACACGTGTTGTTGGTTGGCGTACGTAGTGCAATTGTACTGAATAGAGTAGATTAATAGATCTAGATATTAATATTATTATTGAATTACATAAAACTGAAACATTTCCCAAATTTTTTGTTCATGTGTAGACCAATATATTTCCTATATAATATATAGGCCTATCTATATTATAACTAAAATTTTGGGGAAAACACCAAATTTCTTCAGATGAAACAAACCATGGATTTCAAAGGAAAGAAGGCAAACCATAGATATCTTACTCCGCACAGGTGCGAGAGTAGCAAATTGAAGTGTCGAAAATCTAATTCAAGATGGCGATTTGGCGTTTTAATTTATGCTTTATTAATGCAATAAAGTATTTTACTGGATTGTTTGATATGGTTTTAGCTTGTGCAGCATCGGAATGAACAAACAGAAACAATAAGAAGTTATTGCATAAGGGAATTTAGTAATCATTTGATGTTAAAGGCTAGTATGCTCAGCTGTCAAACTGACGGTCAACTTTAAAAATATTTGAGCTACAAATTGCTCCCATTTAATTTACATGCAAACTGGGATTTCAAGATGGCTTCTAGTTGTTACGGAAGTGGATCACTGACTGCTAATCTAGCCTACTATAGGTGTTAAGATATCTATGAGGCAAACCTTAGAAGAACCTTAGCTAGCAGGTATGCAGTTACAATTATACTTACATCTTGTTTTAATGGTAGAAGTAATATTGTAGAATATGTAGTACAATGATGTAAACATTCCAGAGCAGCTATACGCACTTTCTGAAAAAATAAACAAAATTAAAAAGTCAACCTTGTAAAAAAAATACAGTGTCGGCTTATGAATGAAATACCATATAATATCGAAAAAAGGCCGACCCTGAAGGCCGACCCCCGAACTTTGGTCATCGAAATTGAAAAAAAGGAATTTTTAATGAAATATTTTTATTTTGCACGCCGTTATTCCTGCGGTCTGTTTCCGCGGAGCCAGTGCCAAGGTTGTTTTTCCCGCGCGGCCTATTGACGCGAAGCCCGTGATGACGTAGCGCTATGACGCAATCTCCAAGCAGACCGGTTCATATCACCTAGTTATTCTGTTTCTCGTCATTCTTCACTCGTCAGTAGGCCTGCAGCACCGGTTTGAAACTGGGATAGGAAAACGTGTTATACTCCAAATCGTGTCACGTGACACTCGCTAGTTGAAGACTCACTGGGGGGATGGTAGCGCTAGTCGTCGGTTATACTTGCATCTCATTGGTCGAAATTTCTCATTGGTTGAAAAATTCAAATTCTACACGTCACGTTCCGTCCGTTACAAGCACTCAAGCTGTCATCTGCGAGCAAAGCAACCTACGGCAGGTAGGCCTAGTTAAGCTTGTGATTGTTTCACTGCTAAGTGTGTATTATAACATCATAACTGCATAGACTATTGTAATTGTGTGGTCATATAGTATTTTTTGTAGACTAGGCCATACGATTGTAATAATTTAGTTATGTTTTGATAATAACTTAGCATTGAAATTCGAACATGGCTTGCAAGGCTGGCCTACCTAATGGCAATGGTCTCTCTCTTATGCCCATGATTCCCTTATGCAAGTTAAACGATGATTCAATAACAAATGTCTTACTGGGCCTTCTTATTCATTTCAATGATTTTACTCTACAAAGAACTAAAATCATTGAAATGATCTGACTGAGCTAGTAAGATATTTGAATCGACGCAGCAAAGTAGAATTTTTAGGTTAGGGCACCTACAAAAGCTACCTACGTTACCGACAAAACCAGAATAGTTGAGGACTCACAGGGGTGATGGCAGCACTCTCTACACTTGCGCACTATAACACAACTTTAACATTGAGTTGCGCATCTTTACAACGTAAATATATTAGTATCCTTGGCCTGCAGTAGGCCTGGAAATAGCATCGTGTCCTCCGTGCCTGCCGTATTGTTGGCGCAGAGCCAGACAGAAGCAGTGAACTATACGTATTTCCTTGTCACACGGCGCTGTAACTTGGTGTTTGAAATTAGCGCGTCAAAATGCCGATGCTCGCATATAGGCCGAGGAGGGATTTTGAGACCTAAAATAATGAAAAAAAGGTCGGCCTATATTCGGTACTATACGGTATGAACGAGTATAAAAAATATACCTATATCTTGTGCACAAGAATATTATAAAACCAATAGGAACAACAGAAATTCACCCTTTCAACTTCCCTAATTCCAAGAATTAACTAGGGAAACGCCAAAGTCGTTGTTAGACGAGTGAGAGAGCCACGTGTTGAGTACCCGTGAACTTAAATTGGATTTAAGTTAGGTAATTATATTGTGGTATAAATAATAGGGTTTTTAAGTTTTTAAGTTTAAGGGCTTGTCAACTGTCCGGCCATAATGCGCCACTTTAGCCAATGATAGGCTAGGGAGGTCTAAGGTAGGGGGAAGAAAAGTAATGTGTGTGTAATGTGTGTGTTGTAATGTGGTGACTCAACACATGGCTCACTCACTCGTCTAACAACGACTTTGGCGTTTCCCTAGTATAATCTTTATACAAACATTTGTGGTCACAGACCCTTGTTGAACAGATTGGCTACACCCCAGGCTAAATGGAACGGCCGGTGGTATGACCCCTAGAACAGGTAGGCCTACTTCCTCCAGCGTCAATGTATGAAAAATTAAAGACGATTCCGTCTGGGCCCAGGGTAGAATTGGCCCAGAGCATGGCTCTGCTAATCGTAAAAGGCGATTCAAGAGAAAAAGTCCACCTCGCAAACATCAGCTAGTATGAAGGGTAGTATTTTACTACCCGAAAATAGAGGCGAGCTCTGGCAATTGTCGTCGGGGACACCTCCCCCTTCCCTTGACGACCTCCCCGACGACGGTGACAATGACACAACGAACGATGACAAAGACAATGACGACCACGACGTGAGAAATCCCCCTTCTTCCCCTTACCCATGGCTGGTTTTGACCAGCATGATCTCCTCCTCCGCACATCCCATAGGCTAGAGTCGTGCATTATGACCTAACGGTTGACGCGTCCTTAATCCAAATAAACCCCAAAAAAATAAAATATTTAGGCCTAGGCGAACAGAGAAAGTGGTTTATAATTTTTTGGTTTCAGTTTGCGTCAACCGTTTGTCGTCGTCCTATTATGAAAAAAGGCTGGTCCCATACGTCCCCCGTTATAGTTTGGATTAAGGGTGCGACAACCGCTAGGTCAAAAATCACAACTCTTGCCTAGAGGATATAGGGAGGAAAATCCCATGCTGGTGCTGGTCAGAAATAGCCACGGGTAAAGGTGAAAGAAAAAGGAGGGTTCTCGGGTCGTGGTCGTCATCGTCTTTGTCATCGTTCGTTTTGTCCTGGTCGTCGTCGTTGGGAAGGTCGTCAGAGAATATGGGGGGTTCCCGACAACGACTGCCAGAGCTCGCATTCTTGTTTCGGAAAGTAATATACTACCCTACTTACCAGCTGATGTTTGCGAGATAAAATACGTTGCACTGTTAATTGTAGATCATCGCCAGCTTGATAGCCAGCAATGGCCCGGCATCATTTACAGAATGACAGAAGAAATGAAAACAAAATAATAATAAACATTTACTTGGTTGATCTGATCGCAAACTTTCACAGGCTGTGTTCTATTTTACTAATGGGTATTTTAAACATTTGCAATCTAAGTTCAAATTTTTCACATTTTTATTTCTTGTGAGCTTAAATCGCAACAGATATTGCTCATTTTGTTAGCAGTTCTCAGGTACCTGGTCACGGATGTGTGTTTAAAATTTCAGCTCAATCTATTTGGCCGTTCGGCCGTATGACCCTGGACAGACATACATTGGTCACAGTCACGAGAAGGTCCGATCGAGTAGCGTTATAGACTTCGTTTCGCTGCGATCACTCGTCTAATTATATTTTACCGTAACTTTAACATACCGTATTTACACGCATATAGGCCGCGGGTATATTAAAAAAAAAAAGTTCAAAAACAGGGATGCCGCCATTACGCGAGGGTGGTCAATACGACGGTGCAAATTTAAAAATAAAATGTATATTTTGTATTGTATATTACGTACACATATGCGACCAAGAGTTCAGATTTTAACAGTAAGTAATTAATTAAATAAGTCTTGATCAACGTGTGAACGCGTCCACGGGAAGTGAAGATATCCGCCCGTCGCCAGTAGAATTCTCCGTTTTGCGGCAGCGATAGCCTCATCAGCCACTCCCTCTCCCGCCAGACGCCGATCATACACAAAGGTAGGCCCGCAGGTAGAACAGTCAACACACGATGACGCAACGTTGCAAAACACACCTACGGCGGGCGAAACACGCCATCACAGGCTCTGCGGAAAATGACCACCAAAATAACTGAACATACAATTAAAAGTTTTTTTCTTGGGAATCGATTCACTCTCAACATGGAGCGACGACTGAGAGCGTTGACCTAGATCTTGACGAGTATTTGCCAGCTGTGGGACGTGTGGGTGCCTGACTTTAGGAAAGTCAACACTACAATAACATTGCATTCAAATGGCTTCTTTACTTACATGCTTGTTTGCACTTTGGCAACTTTGCATACATAGGCCTATTATGTTTCGAGATTCGTGAAAATTGCATTTTGTGATTTAAGTAGTTTTATTCCTAAAGGATTTGGCGGATTTGCTGGTAAATTAACAAGCACGGCCAATACAACATGGAAGGTACTTTTTAAAATTTGAATGGTCAAAAATTAGGGCTGGGCAAAAAAATCAATATTTCGATATGATATCCATAATTGGAAAAAATTTCGATATCGATATTTGATTTCATATCGAAATATTGAAATTTACACAAAAAATGCTAAATTTCGAAATTTTGGAGGAGGTGCCGGGTAGGTAGTCTAAATTAAATTACCCTGGCTGGTGCATTTGCTGGAGGTGCCGGGTCATAAAACGCGAATGTGAGATCGTAAATAGGTCTATGGTGACACCTTATCAACCCTATTTGGTCAAAATTATGAAAAATAACACTTTCAATTTTTTTTTTTTTTTTTACAAACAATTACATTTCGATATATCGATATCATATCGAAATTTTTCGTATGATATCGATAATTGAATGATATATCATAGCCCAGCCCTATCAAAAATGGGGTGCGGCCTTTATACGAGGGCTGCCTATATGCACATAAATACGTTTTTAAGCCTTTTCTCCAAATTCTTATACTATATACTAAGTTTCTTTGTTGCCAGGAAGTCAGCCACATATGACCATGAGTGGCCCCACCTCAAGGTATACGTTTTGTGACCGGGATCATAAAAATAGCCATGCTTACCATATTGATTGCAATAAGGATGAAACAGTGTACATACTAGTGATGATATCGAGTCCACAAAGTCCAAACTGGTTCTATTTTTTTTTAAAGTTACAATTTACAATCAGCAGGTCAAAAGTGCCCTTTAATAGCATTCTTCAAAGTTAAAACAATGCGCGCGTCCTTGAACACCCGTAGTAGCCTATTGTGCAATCTGGAGTGGGATGGGCCTAGCTAGCATAGGCCTTGCTGAATAACTTCACAATCTGTGAGAAAAGAAGTAGCTGTTACTTAGTTACGTACCAAAAAGAAATACAAATTTGAATTTAAAACTAGGCCACTTCGCGAACGCTTTTTTTAGTCGCGTTGATGGATGAGCTTTTTTGTAAGTTTTTACTTTGCGTAGGACCACTTTTACTTTGTAAGTGCTTTTTGAATGCATTGTAGGTGATTGTTGTCAAGTTTCTATTGTTACTTGTTAAGAGGATGGGATAGTCGCGAAATTAAAACCACGCGAAATTACAGTTTTTCGTGATATCTCGAGAACGATGCAAAATATCTAAAAACTGATTCTAGACCGAATTGTGGTTTTGTTAGAACAATAAATGCAAGAAAAAATATTCAAATATAATAATCGGTGCGGTTTGTGTTAAAGATATAAATTTAATTAATTAAATTTCTAAAAAAAACTTAATTACCATCACATTAAAATATTTTTTCTTGCATTATATTGCTCTAACAAAACCACAATTTGGTCTAGAATAAGATTTTAGATATTTTGTATCGTTCTCGAGATATCACGAAAAACTGTAATTTTGCGTGGTTTTAATTTCGCGACTATCCCATCCTCTTAATTGTTATTAAAAACCTAAAAAAACTCATATTAAAACCTTTATTTCTATGGATTCTGGCTAACTTTTTCAACTTTTTCTTTCAAAAGGTACTACATCACCCTTTTTTTATTTATTTATTTGCATTCTTATATTAACATTTGAGCATGTTACATTATTTATAAGACTTTCTTATTGCACTCATAATAATGTCATTAAGACATTAGAGTATTGAAAGTTATCCCATATAGGCTACCTAAAAACTAACTTATAACTAGGTACATAGGTAGGTATACAATATAAGTAGTGCCTGATGGCATGGTAGACAAAATTATTAGGTAATAATCAGAGATGGTGTGAAATATGAAATATGAACGTTGTAGCCCCACCCGTTTGGTCAGAATCGGCCAAAAATCGTAAAAGTACGATATTCATGAGAAATATTTCTTCGATTGTACCCAAAAACGTGGCAGGTCTAAGTTTAGAGATTTCGAACGTCCCCTCTAATTTTCATCAAGATCGCATATGTCGTTTTACTGGTAGAGTGCGAGGGAAAAAAAAAACAAACACCAGAGCTAAATTTTTTGGGGGGGTCAGTGAAATTGAAGTCTTGGCTTTGCTCATCCAATTATCAAATATTATAAATTTTTGACATCACTTTGTTAATTTTTTTTTGGGGGGGGGGGGGACCGGTGTGAAAAGTTGGAACTGGTTCCCCACGGAACCGGTTCGGAACCGGTTTCCAGGTACCTGATGTCATCACTAGTACATACGATTGTTTACTACAATTCAGAAATTAAAAAAGTTCGCCCCAACCATCCATTCCATCCATTCAGATGTATAATGCAGCTACAATTAAGAGATGAAAATATACCCGTCCTGATGGTCTAGTAACTAGTGGTTTAGACTTTAGACGCTCACCTGGAATGTGGGAGACCCGTGGTTCGAATCCCGGTTGGGGGAGACTTTTAATTTCTGAATTGTAGTAAACAATAACAATTACACCTACGGGAGTGTTTCCCGACTAACCAAATCGAGAAATAAACCCTCGCTCATACCTGCGTAAAGGTAATGACATTATAATTAATGTTTGGTGGTCAGTTCAAAGGCAACAGATATTCGTTGCAGTACTGTTCCATCCATTCAGATGTATAATGCAGCTACAATTAAGAGATTAAAATATACCCGTCCTGATGGTCTAGTGGTTTAGACGCTCACCTGGAATGTGGGAGACCCGTGGTTCGAATCCCGGTTGGGGGAGACTTTTAATTTCTGAATTGTAGTAAACAATAACAATTAAACCTACGGGAGTGTTTCCCGACTAACCAAATCGAGAAATAAGTGTACATAGGCCTACCATTGAACTATGTGATTGGGCCAGTGTCAAGCATCGAGGGACTATCCTAGCCAGATGCTCGGCTAGTTCTGGCTGCGACCTGCTCGCGAGATTAGATAGAGTGCCCAGAGTTGCCTCTAGAAGTGGTACTTGTTTCACCTGCAGACACTCCAGTAACAGGGAGACTGTCTAGAACACAAGAACACTCAAATAAGTAAACTGAAATAAAATCTTATAATAAACTCTACAATCAGAACTTGCAAAGTGGTCGGACAAAATAAATGCCGAGGGAATTTTGGGAATTTTGCAGATTTGGAAGAAATACAATTGTGGGAGGACATAAATAACTTAGAAACTTGGAAGAATTTTACCAAAACCACCCAAAAAAGTGTTGCAAAGCAGCAAAATCCAAGGTGACCATTGTTTGTTTTTTTACTTTTTGTAAAAGAAAGAAGACAGAGTGCACGTAACGTAAAATTGGATAAGACTCATCTAGTGACGGATAGAAGAATGCTCACCTCACCTGAGGTATATCTACTGTTAGTATGTCTTGAGAGACGCCCTGTAGGAGGTGAGCTAGTGCCATGTGGTAGTTCTGAGCTACTGTCTCGGGTTCGGACCGGGCCCGAGCCGCGAGCGACGGGGCTGACATGAACAGACGCTGCTTATATAGAATCCTGTAAACACATAATTCATATTTTCATAAATCATTTCTACACAAAGCCAAAGGTCAGAAAAGGGAAACACAAATACATAGGGAGCGTACAAAGTGATCAAGACTCTTAGCATATAGTAGGCCTACTTGTCTAGGGGTGCTCACGACAACCGATGGCATTTTGATAATCTGAATTGCATGTTATTGTTTTCAGAAAAGAAGAGGGTGTCCAAAATGTATCATCATATTTACTGCGAATACGCAGACCGCTATTCGATCTGTCTTTGAGTGAATGTTGGTGGTGATTATCACAGAAGTTTGTCCTGACTGGAATTCCGATTGAAATTTAAAACTTCCAGTGCTCTTTATTGAGGAACATAGTAGATCACTGGACAAAGAAATTGGTAGACCGATGTTGAACTTAAGGCAACCAGAGGCAGATTTCGTGAAAAGGAATAAAGAAGAAGAAACTGTGTTCAACTCACCTGACATTGCAGTAACTTTGTGCATTTAAGTAGTCTCCAGTCGTATCCAGAAGTGTGAGAAACCCTTGCGCGGCGGCAGCACCCGTCTCGTCCGACCCCAGTAGAGCCACTAGAGCCGTCATCCAGTGACCGGCAGCCGGGTGGCCTCGTAACAAGAGGGCCTTGGTTAGCCACGTTGCCACCAGGGGAGGGCATGACCCACTGCTGCAGACGCCTGCAAGTAAAAGCAGATGCATATTTGTAATGTAACACCATAACCAAATCTTGCTTCCCAGCTAGAAATGAATTCTACACATGTCATGTCAAGGACCTAGGAGATAGAGGTCTGCACGGACCGGGCTCGGGCCTTGTTATGCATTTTAAGCCGGGCCCGGGCCTGCTTTTCACTGAATGAGACGGGCTTTTTTCGGGCTTTATGGTGTAATTTGAAATCGGTTTTTGCGATTGCGATCATAGAAATGTTCTTTGACCAAAATTTCAAAACATTTTGTTTCTCGTAATAGTACTTTTCATCCCCACCGTGACGTTCATTCATATATCCCATGGTAAAAACTAAAAAAATCCACATGCTGTTGCTTTGAGTTTAACCTCTGAATGGGCAGTTACTTACACTTATGGCGGGCCCGGGCTTTGATAAGCTAGTTTAATACGGGCCCGGGCCGGGCCCGAGCCTGAAATTCCGGGCTTCTAGAAGTAGGCCCGTGCAAACCTCTACTAGGAGATCCTTAAACGGCATTACGCATTTAAACGATTGTAGACCGCCATCCAGTATGGCTCCTATTTTGACCACTCAAATTTTAAGGAGTATTGTATAACTATAAGTGATAAATGGTTAGTGGTTTCACAAAAATGGCTGCACCCCACTTTTCAAACTGATATTTTTAATATATGGTCTGCGACCTATATTTGCATTAATACAGTGAACATTATGATAAACTAGGAAGCTTCGCAAACGCTTTTTCAGGCGCGTTGTTGGATGAGCGTAATTGGTGCATTGAGCTGCCATGTGTTTTGCGGATTTTCTGTTGTTCTGTGAAAAAAATCATTACTTAGTTGAAGATTTAAAAAATAAATAATTTGAATTAAATAGAAAAAAACTTTCATTAAATTTTTTTAATTAACGTAATTTAAAAAGCATAAATCGTAAAATTTGATTTTCATAAGAAATAATTAGGTAATTGATTGTGCTCAAATTTCACACGAATATATTAATTCATAAAATTAAGGTTCTGTGAAAAAATCATTACAAACGGATAAAGCATGTAGGTGTTACAACTTACAAGTCAAAGAATTGTTTTAAAAAAGAAAAAAAACACGTAAAATTTCGATTTTCATAAGAAATAATTTTTCGATTGCGTTCAAATTTCACACGAATATCTTAATTCATAAAATTATGGTTCAAAAAAATCATTAAAATCGGATAAAGCATGTAGGTGTTATAAGTTGAACAAATTTTTTAAAAATAAAAAAAAAAATCGTAAAATTGCGATTTTCATGAGAAATAATTTTTCGATTGCGCTCATAAACGTGGCAGTTCTAAGTTCAGATATTTCGAAGGTCTCCAGCACATTTCATCGCAATTGGAGTATCGGTTTAGCCGGAATCGTGTTAACAAACAGCCAAAAATACAAAAAAAAAGAAAAAAAAAACATTCCGGATTTTTTTCTCCAGTGTAGTGAAATGGAATCTTCGCTTCGCTCGCTACGCTCATCCAAAAAGTAGGCTTTTAATTCTTTTACCGTATTCACTGTTTCTATTGTCAAGGCCCAGGTCATAATTATTTTTGGTGAACATTGTACAGTATATTGTTTTTTGACTATTCTCTTTTTGGCAATGCAGCAAGTCTTGGGCAGATTATTTCAAGGTGCGGCTACATTCTTCAGGAAGAGCAAGTCACTCTTTCATTTAAAGGCACTACGTAAACTTTAAATACTACGTAACACAATAGCCCGTAGTGTTCTCACCGTGCAGTAGGTTGTCGACCAGCTCAAGGTCTGGCGCTTTGTTCACGACAATGGCCAGCAAACGGGCGGCACTCTGTTGCGTGATACTGTCGTTTGAGTGAGTCGCAAGCTGTGCTAGTTGTTGACACAGCTCAGTCAGTGGCCGGACTTCAACCTCGCGCCGTAAAGCGCTGACCACTCCTTCCAGCAGCAATACCTACGACAGGCAAAACAATTCTTTTTTCATTTGGTGTACCTATATAATAAGTAATAAGTTAATAACTAATAACTAATAAGGAGTATAACCATAAATTGGAGAAGGTTTGACAGGTTGGGAAAGCAAAGAGAACAAAAATCCCAGCCTGAAAGGCTGGGGGCAACAAAACTTTTCACCTGCTGATGACAATGTCATGTCAACAATATGTCATCAGCAGGTGAAAAGTTTTGTCGCCCCCAGCCCTTCAGGCTGGGATTTTTGTTCTCTTTGCTTTCCCAACCTGTCAACCCTTCTCTAATCTAACTAGCCAATAGGCATTTTTTACACTAGAATAAGGAGTATAGTAGATGTTAGGTCCTAGAATAGACACTCAAGCCACAGTCTACGTTTTGGACCTGCAACCTTGTTATTATGAGTCACTGTGGTCACTGGGTGTCTGATATGAAACTTAAGAAGTTAAAATTAAAAGTAAAAGAGTACCAGATGCACGAATTTAAATGCTGGTGGCCAAGTACAGACATAAATATTTAGCATCTACTGCTAAGTAAATATACAAGTGTTAGGACAATGCACAAACTATTACATAATTATTTTACATTGCTCTTAGTTTGATTTAAATGATTTTGTGTACATATTGGTGACTAAATGTGCTCTAGAAAAATATATAATTAAACTTTATTTATTTATTTAACGTCTATCCTATTCAGTTAAAAAAACTTATTTACAAATTGAGGACAACTAAATAAATCTAATTACATAGGTGCAGACACAACAACAACAATGAACTACAGTTAAGTAAATATGTATTTGAAATAGTAATATTACAACAACAATGCATTCAAACATAACAATTTTGGTAACAAATTCAAAAAGGATATTAAATGCAAGTAATTAATGCACTGCCTCCTAGATGTTGCTTGTGGCTCCACGAGTAGCCACGAGCAACATCTAGGAGGCAGTGAATTAATGAATTAAATATAAAAAGGGTGTGGAAAAAAAAGAAAAGAAAGAAAAAAAGAAAAGAAAAAGCAAGAGGTTTTCATAGGGTCTACTCTGAAAACAGTTTAAAATGTAATCACAAAATACGTACACATTTGGAATAGTCAGCTGGTGAGGTGATGGACAATGGCTGGAATGAGCTGGGTGGAGGCTCAAAGTACCATGGTAACATTTCGGCTATGACATCACTCTGTATACTAAAACAAGATTACATGAAATACTCGAAATATGTAGACATGTCACATATTTACAGTCAAACTTCATTACGACGCTCTTTATTACAACATTTTTCACGGTTTCCCCGCCAAAATTTGAGTAGCCCCACTCAAGTTCCATACTAACAATGTAATTTGTAATTCGTTCCGACGCTTACTGATAGCACGCTTACGACGCATACAATTCATGGTCCCATGCCACCTGGGTGTTTGTTTACCACGTTTTTGAGGCGCCGACAGTACAAAGTCTGCGAGCTCGAAATCAGATTCGCTCCCTCCTAACCCTCCGTCAGCGGTAGCGTTGACGCTGGGCCACCCACACATTCTTACAAGTGTGCTACAAAAATCCTTTAGGAATGAAACAACTCATTGCAAAACAGGCAATGAACATGTATGCAAACAAGCATGTAAATAAATAAACCATTTTATTTTTAATCAATGTTATTGTAGAGTGTTTACTTTCCATGCAGGCGCGGACTGGCAGGGGGTGCTGGGGTGCGATCGCACCCCGGATTTTTGACATCCCGGGCCCCTGTGGAACATTTGTACACACTACACTTTCAGTTTCAGACGAAATATATATGATTGTATATTTGTTTACTGCGAAAAAGAGTTGCCGAACAAAATACATTAGATAATATTAACGATGACTCATGGGGTGCCTTAGGCGGCTCTTCAAAAGAGAATGGTTGTTCAGTGTTCTCACTTTTCAGTTTTCAGTAGGAACTAGTGACTATCATGTATGTATAGTATAGCTAATTGAATTTCTCGCCGCCGCGCTACGAGAAGAAATTTCGATGTGATTGCAAGTATTTTGGTTTTGGTTTGCCAGTTCCAACTAGCAAGGGGATGGCGTTGGGTGGGGGGCAGCCGGCGCCGGCGGGGGGATGTAGAAGTAGTACCGTGAATCGTCTCATTACACATTGTTATTGGATAAGTTATGCATGATTCAATCAAAATGTCCAGTATACACTTATCCCCCAAGCTCGCATTTTGCGAGTGTCAATTTGGTACTTGCGAGTTATATTATTGGTTGTAAGGCTTCCTCAAATATAATTTTCCGCGAGATTTGAATTGCGAGCTCGGGTAGTGTTACTTAGTTTGCGCCTGTTAAATGCGTCCTAAAATAGCGTTTTAGGCCATAAAATATAACAAACCACCCAAAAAAAAATCGCCTTAGGCGAAATTGCCTCCGGCGGCTGGGGCTTTGCCCCAGACCCCTGCTTTGCTACGCGACCTCATACGGGCCCTACTGCATGCCAGCATCCCGGGCCTTTTCGACCCAGTCCGCGCCTGTTTCCATGTGCAAGGTCGCACAGCTCATGTCAGACACTAACACAGCTGGCATTGCTTGGAGTGAAGTGTGAATAAAACAGAATGAGTATCTGGTCTAGTTTAACTTATCTCATTCATAACGTAAACAAAACAACACAGCGAGAGGCTTGGCCCGAAGCCAATGAACAGTGAGCTAGGCGATACGTATTTAGTGGCTTGGGGGGGGGGGGACGGTTATCTCCGCGTCTGTCGGCTCTTGACTGATGTCGCATTGCAAGTTCCATTCGCTCATTCATCCACTTCTTTGTCGTCGAGTGCATCACAGCCCGGTAGCCAACGTAACACATTCAGAAATGCTTCCGTGTTGGCTAATGCATTTTCATAGTCACCGTCTAGGTCACCCAATGGCCAATGCAGTGTCCATTTCTTCATAATCATAGCCAGCCTCTATCATGTCGTTTTCAAGGCCATATTTAATCTTTTCCTCTCTCGTCTGCCGTCTTCGAGCAAAGTCGCGGCGGCGGCGAGCACTCACAAAGACGACCGCGCTGTGCAATTCTTACATCATTGTAGCATGACATTCAGATGTAAAGAACATAACATTTTGGTCCAATTAAAAAAAGAGAAAAGCGCGCCTGAAACCAGCTTGGATAACCTACGATCTTCCATCAGGAAACTGCGACCTTGCGCCGGGCGGATGCGTAACCGGCTGACGAGGCTATCATTGCCGTGAAATGGAGAATTCTACGGGCAGCGGGTGGACATCTTCACTTCTGCGGACGTTTCACACGTTGAACAATACTTATTTAATTAATTACTTACTGTTAAAATAAGTTTTTTTGATTCTTGCTCGCAAATGTGTATGGTAATATTGATACAATAGGGAACTGTCCTTCATTACCAAATTTGAATATGTCCCTACTAATAACCTCAAATACCGACCTGTAAAGTTTTTTTTGCGTCCTGCTTTTATTAGCGCCAACTGTGAGCGAGGAAAAATTTGAACCGGGCTTCGCGCCGGAAAACGGCCATGCGCCATTGCAGGTGGGCGTGACGTCATCGCGAGGTTTGCCGAGGCGGCGAGCAGACAGTTCTGCCCAAAGATCCTATTATAAATAACTACGTTATGGTTCTGCCACTGACAGCTGCTTGCTACTTGTGTAGCCCGCTCCTCCACTCATCAGATTATCCGGATAAAACGTGTATAAATCAGTCAGATGCCTCGTTACAAATGGTGCATGGTACCAATTTGTACAAACAATACTTTTAAAACACCAGACAAAATATTCATTAATGTGCCAAAAGAACGAAATAGGAGAAACGCATGGTTCAAAGCTGCAAGACGAGATGTAAACAAACACGCGCCGTCTGCCGAATCCACACTTTACTGTTGTGAAGATCACTTTACTGTAAGAATATGACTATAGCCTATAGTTTATACATATTATTACAGTTGTTCTTCAGTTTAATTTAACAAATTATGAGCTTCATTTTGCATTGCTTTCTTTCAGAATACAAATCAAAGTCAACCCATATATTTTAGTGGCCTAGCCATAGGAATACACACGTACGGAATTGTATCTTGGGATTTACATACCAAGGTCAAGGACAAAGGCTGTAAGCCTAATAACTAGAGATACGTTTTTTTAGCATTTAAATTTAGATTATTTAGCATTAATTTTTTCAAAATTAGCATTTTGTAGCATTTATTTTTTCCTTTCCACTAAAACCCTAAATGTGGTGTGTTTCTTGCACTTCTAATGATTAATGATGAATTATGGGAACATTTCAATTCAATATAGCCACAACAAATGTTAGAATACATTGCCAAACTAGTTCTCTAAGGGTATGGAAAAACATTATTTTTAGTAAAATTAGCATTTTGTAGCATTATACCAAATATTTGTTCACCGATTTAGCATCAAAAACCTAAAACGCTAAAAATACGTATCTCTACTAATAACTAATAAGTGAAAATTAATAATACTGTACAGGCTCATCATTTTTATTATAGCTACAAGATGATATGGAGAATTACACCAGTTTTTTAACACTGTTTTTCTTCAATAAAAACAACGAAAAACAACCTGAAATGAGTAATATTTTATAAATTGTCATTTATATCATTAAAAAAAATACACTTATATGTTTCATTTAATTATGTTTTATTAATAATTGTAAGCTATAAGTAGCGAGGAGTGACGCGGCCTAGGCCTACGACGCCTAAACTGGGCATTTGTCATCGTAAAATACAACATGATTGACAGTACCAACCGTTTTCACTGAAATACTCCACCTACACCACAAAACCTTTAAAGTCGCTATTTTAAATACCTATAAAGGACTTTCAACGGAAAAGTATTTTCGCTTAAAATAGCGACGTTAAAGGTTTTGAAGGTTTTTTTATTACTATAACCGCAAAAACGTGATGATTCTATTTTGTTATTTTTTATTATGTTCTTGCCAGGGTACTTCCAGTACGTACAACAACTCTGCACGGCAGGCTTAAATGATGGCGGCCCGAAAACAGTGAAATATGCGAGTGATTATAGTAAGAGTAATTAACCTAACTAGACCGCTTCGCGAACGTTTTTTCCAGTCGCGTTGATGGATGAGCTTTTTTGGAATATTTCTGTCCAACGATTACGTTTTTAAGTGGAATCTCATTACTTATTCTATAGTTACTTGATATTAGGCCAACTTGTTAATTATACACCTGTGAAAGGTTTATATTAAAACCTTTATTTCTATGAATTTTGACCAACTTTTTCCACTTTTTCTTTCAAGAGGCACTACATCACCATAATCTTTATGTCAATGTAAAATATGAACGTTGTAGACCCACCCGTTTGGTCAGAATCGGCCCAAATATCACGAAAATACCGTATTAAAAACCGGGGAAAAATCGTAAAAGTACGATTTCTATAAGAAATATTCTTTCAAATGTCTCTAAAATTATAACACACATAATTTCAGTGATTTTAAACGTTCCCATAAAGTTTTATCAATATCGGAGTAGCCGTTTACCAATATCACGTAATCGTAAAAGTACAATAATCATAAGAAATATTTGATCGATTATACCTAAAAAACGTGGCAGGTCTAAGTTCAGAGATTTTGAAGGTCCCCTCCAATTTTCATCAAGATCGCATATGCCGATTGCTCGGTAGAGAGCGAACAAACAGACAAAAAACTAACAAAAACAAAACGCCCGTGATATTTTCTTGGGTAACGTAAGTGAAAAAAAAAACACAAAGTGAAATTGAAGTCTTTGCTTTGCTCATCCAATAATTGTATATTTTCAGAGTGATTATTGTTAATAAATCGTTAATAATTAGTTATTTTTATTTATTTATCATTTGAAGTTGTTTTTTTTTTTTATTGAAGAAAAACAGTGTTAAAAAACTGGTCCATACTAACAACAGAAGTGCCGAAAATACATGCACAGCACAAAAGAACGAAGTCTGACTATTAGAAAAAGAAAGGTGGAACACGGTTTCCGACCTGATCTACTAATTAAAATTGTAAATCATTACAGTGTATTTATTGATTGGTGACTGAGATATAACCTATGTAGGCATATAGGCCCTAGCCAGGCCCTTGTACTGTGATACTTGAATAAAGAATGTAGGCCTACACCAACGCCTGTCCCTAGGGCCGTAAGGAGTATGTTTTCAATCTTCATCCTAGAAGAAGTAAATGTACAAAATACCCTAGACCCTAGTCAAATTAAAAATAAAACTAGGGTCTAGGCCTCCTAGGCAAGCCTAGAAGTGGGCAAACTGTTACCCTACTTCCACGTACCTGTCTCTTTTTACTCCTATAACCAACCTCAGCAGAGACGTGACTGAGGCTATTTATGTATGTAGTCACCAAAACTGCATTAACATGAAGTAGATTTAAGGAGTCGGCTTTCTCAAACCCCTTTTTAGTCATCTTGTGAAGAACGTCAGACACTGACAGACGTAAACACCGATGGTAAACACGCACTGTTGTGACAACGCTCAGTCCGCAGTCGGCCTCACCGCACGATGACGTCACAACCAATCAGAGCGCGTACTGAAATCTTTGCGCGGGAAGTCAAAACCGAGGAACTTTGAACAAGCATAGAATCCACAGATTTCATTTTTTATAGTTTATTTTAATTGCGATGTTTATTAAATTGAATATTACAAATTACTAATTACGTGTAAGATATATTTGAAACCAAGGACAGTTCCCTATTATATACTAGGATTTTTTTAGAATTTTCGACTTTGTCGACAACAACAAGTGTGATCAGTAGTGAAATGTAATTTACTCGTCCTAATTTTATCTCGCACGCGCTAGTGAAAATACTAGACTCTCGTAATCTGCTTGTTGTTTGTTCGGGTTCTGCTCGGGTTTCAGCGAAGCGAGCCGACCTCGTTTGCAGCGGCAGGGGAGGGAACTAAGATAGCATTAGAGAGTGCAAGAGAGACGAGACTAGGCAACTCACGGCGGGAAATCGAGTGACAGTTGTTTCAGCTGTGCAGCAGTGGAATGGGAAGGAGCGGACAGGTGTCTGATGTCAACGCTGCAACGTTCACTGTCAAGTATTTGCAGCGCGTGATTAGTGCTTGCATACTTACCTGTTATGCATTTAATTACACACATTTAAACTATTAATAACCATACTATTTGAGTGTATTTGATTGTCTCACTAAAACTGTACATACAAGATATTAAAGAATCCTAATTTCTAATTTTTTTAATGGAATTTCGTTTCCGCGTTTTTACGTTTACGACGTCCACTTTTCTTTGTCCCTTCAAAAACGTCCTAACGAAGTTTGACTGCATCACTAAAAGTTTTTAACAACTTTGATATTTGAGGCGTGATTTCGTGGGACTATATTTCATTTTCAATGTTTATTAGTTTAGTAGCTACCTATAATTAAAAACAAAACCACAAGTTTTGATTTTACATTTGAAATCAATTGCATGCATCTGATGAAGGTCTACCGTCTCTAAATGAAGTTTCGTACCTGGCTGGTAAGGTTCGAAGGATATGGTAAAGAATGAGTGAAGTATCTTGTAATGCAGAAAGATCACCAAAGATCTGAGGATTGCAGCCTGATTTCACCCCCTGTACCCACCACGATGCAAGTCGTAAGAGGCAGCCACAATTTGAATGAAGGAATGTGTGAACTTTTACGCAACCTTCCGTAACGAGTATCCTGTAAAAGAAGAGACCAATAACACTGTGAGTTCAACTACATGGTACACGAATATGTTTCAATGAAATGTGATGGATATAGGCCTGGATGATTTTGTAAAGTCTCTGCGCATGGGCAAACTTTGCAATTAATTCTGGGTATTGTGTGTCAAGCACGGCCATCTTGATGGTAAATGGGCAAATTGCCCATTGAGAAGGCTGTTATTACCAAACTGACATCTGACTGCTCTAAGTTTACATTGGATTAGTCAGTGTTCGTGCAATCTTTTGGTGTCAAAGTCTTCGTAAAATTGCAATAAAGGAGTAGCCTAAGGCATAAAAATAACCCAAATACGTGGTGTCTAGGGCCCAGCCTTACACAAACAAGTTTCTGAACTAATTTATAGAAATTTAATTTTAAAACATTAAAATAAGTAATAATAATAACAACTAATAAAACACTGTTGATTTTATGTTCATGATAACATATTACATTATGTTAAATGTTAAATATTATTATTAATGTTTTGATAGATTAATACTCTTAATATAGGGCCTACATAGGACACAAACACAACTTTAAAAAGCAGGGAAGGTATCACATTGGAGAAACCGCAGCCGTCTAGAGAGGCTACACACAATGTACAGCCGCCTGGCCATTCACCGTTCATTCGGCTACACAACTACCAGCATGCAATGCGCACACAACATATTTAATAGCATACAGCCATTAAGGCTGGGCATCGACATCAAAATTGAAATAATCGATTTTTTTCTTCAAAACAATTACTAATATTAAGTACTAAGTAGGGATGTTAAACCTTCATATCGATAATCGTGCCAAAATGAGAATAATATTGTGTCAAAAAAATATTGCGCCGATACTATCACTTTGTAATCATATTATGACATATCGACATAAAACTCGCCTTTCACGCATTTGAGTCAATTTGAAGAGTGCGCTGTCTCGGGGGATTGGCCGCCACCTGTGATGGGCTCCTTGATGCCCCTCCCACGAGGGAGTGAGAGAGAGGGAGCGGTGAAGCGAGAGAGTGCGTGAGTCGAATGCCTTGTCTCGATCGGGTTCTCGGGTGGGGGGAGGGGAGTGGTCCTCCGTTGCTAGACAATAGTTACAAGGCCGTTCAGCGGCGGGCCATTCAAACTTACCCGAGCGAAGTGTTCATGCAACTAAAGAGTAGGCCTACCTCAAAATGTAGTGCAACAGTTCAATTTGAAATTATAGCATTGAAAAGAATTTTCAATGTTTTAAGCGGGAATTGCAAAATTTGCAAAATCAATATAATTTTATTTTTTATACATAATAAATAATAATTAATTAACGAAAAACATTTATTTCCACACAAAAAAATCAATGTCGAAATAAACTCCCAACATCGATAAAACATTGATTAATCGATGTCGATGCCCAGCCTTAATATAGTATCTACACACGGTTAGTGGTTACAGTGAATAATGATTAAAGTCGATCGATGAAGTGAACTACGCTATCAAAACAACAATTTCTTTAACATTAAATAAACTTAAAACACCTTAAAATAATACTTTTATCTATATTATCATCATCTAGTATTATTTAAAACGGTATTCAACACAACTTCATCAATTTATGTATTTTATACAAAGTAAATAATAATATTGTTCTGTTCTAAATGCGCGTGTTGTATTTTGACTCCAGTAGTATATCATGCTAGGCACAATCATAAAACTAAATATTATACAATAATCGATGTATAAATATTTGTAGCACTTGAGTAAGAAATGGTGAAGAAATGCAAAACGAACATAAATTCTCTATATATATGTATTTCATCGACATTAAGATAGTCAAAACCACAAATTAAGATTTTAATTCTACCTTTCTTGTAGCAAATAACCACATGATGACTTGGCAACATAGCACTGGTTTGTTATGATGGCAGTACTGAATGTCCCAAAGGATGTAGCAAGCTACCAGCGTCCACCTCGAACATATATTATATACAAATAAATAGTAGTTGCGTACATCTGCAGAATATGGCTGTGTATTACGACAAAGAAACATTGGCTGATTGATTTGCAAGTGTAAACAGCGCCCGCATTGCAAACAATGAGCTTTTACGCTCGTTTTTTCTTAGCGTCCCTCAAACGCCCCGCGTCTGTCTGAGGGAGTATTCATCTGAGCCACCCCAAAGCCGTGGACTCGAGTGGCATGAGCGCAGCGTGTTCGCGTAGCATGCAAGAGGTACCCGGTTCGAGACCTGGCCTGTGCGTTTTTTTTCCTTTTGTTTTTCCGGAAATAATAATTATTTATATCTTTATCCGTGATAGATTTAATTTTTGTAATCTTTTCGTGGAAGTTACTCTTTTCTTTTCTTTTTATATTTTATGTATATTTGCCACAGCCTCTGTTGGTAATCTCTTGGTAAGAACAGGTGTATTTGAAAGTGGTCTCATCTAAGCCTAATTTAGCAAATGTACCAAGGCCCTAACATGTCTTGCAATCTCCCGTGCACGCTCGTAGATTTATAGATGAAATTAAAATGGAATAAATAAATAATATAAACAAATAAAATATTAATATAAATAAATGAACAATAAGTACGTTCACATAATTGTCTACTAGTCTACCGCCTAATCTACAGTAAGATCTCTCTTATCCGAGTTGGATGAGACCGGGGGCACCTCGGATTTGCGAAAAACTCGGATGGCGCGGATCAATTGTTTATTTGCTCTCGTAGCATAGCCTGATGTGGTAAATGATATATGACACATGTAATGGATAAAGGAACATAAAATACACACGATACACTTCATACAGGGTATACTAAATGATTTAATAGCATGTAATTCAAGCTCACGAACACACGTACACAATTAGGCCTACATGTCGTAATAAAAACGTATGTCTAGGCCTAGGCTAGGCCTAGGCCTAAACTCGACGCAGTAGGCCTAGGCCTACAATGCAAACATAGGCCTAGGCCTAGCTCTCTTTCTCATGTGGGAAAACCTCTCACTACTATGCCCGCGCTGAAGCTCACGACGCAAGATAAGTCTGGGAAAGAAATAAGATAAGCCCAGGAATAACAATTCAATGCGTCGTGATTACGAATTTCGTGAATCGGTTGAAACATGATTGCATCTAGTTCCACAACGACCATCTTTGAACAGCTGTGTGTGAGATGGCTGGATCGTATGCGCACGCGCAGGCGCGCGACGCACACTGACCTCTATATGCTCAGTGGGTGGCACTGACGCTTACCGGCGATGCGCCCGACGCACACTGACCACTGAACTCTATACGCTCAGTACACTGATGCACACTGCTCGAAAGTCGAGATATATCGCCGATCTATCTTCTTTGCACTCACTCGTAAGGCATGCCTACAAATGTATGCGAGTACATTTAAAAAAGTGCGGCGCGGCGTCTGTAATTATTTTTATGTTTTATTTACGTATTTAAAACTTTAATTTTTTTTTTTTTTTTTTTTGGCGGCTTGGTTAACACGGAACATCGGATAAGAGGAGATCGGATAAGAGAGATCTTACTGTATTTGGTTTACAAATTAGAGCAGCAGATAACTAAATATTGATATGAATGCTGAGCCGCGAGCAGAATAGGCATTGAAGGTGTAAGCCACACCCACCCCTGTCTCTCGTCATCGACAGCCGACTACAGCGTGCGACGTCACGGCACTGTTGCCGTAATTCTTGTAATCGCTCGGCCGTACGAGTTGAAGTTGGACCAAACATCTCAAATATCTCGAAAACGAACCCCGTTTGACCACATTTTCAAAAGCAAATAATGTTAGTCGTGAAATTATCTACATTTTGCACGTAAATTTGTTAATATTCATTAACAGGTCACGATGTTACGCAACGATATGCGATTGAAAGTGTAGGTTTTTGTTCATCTACAATGCATAAGATAGGGAATTCCAGCGCATTTCAAAACGCAATAGATAAAAAAACTAGTACCGTTAGGCCCAAAAAGGTTTTTTGCTATACTCACAAGCTCAATCTCATCTTGCAGTACCTGGAATCTGAAGGATATCTATTACATGCGCAGTTATCATCGATCGACTTTAAATCAAAAGTAACAATTTAGTTTCGAAGGCCTAGGGCCTACAATTTATTCGTTATATTGAGACTAAAACTAAAATATGCACATTCATTGTTCATAGTTCATAATCATATCCAATACCTAAATACAACATAATTTTATTACTCTTGATGTATCTTATCTAGTAGTATATATATATATCTTGTATCGCGCTCTCTAAGGGGTGGCAAGCCAAGAACCCATTCGCACCGCATACTTAGCGCTGGTTAGGCCAATTATCACTCATGGCCTACCAGCGTGGCATCCAACAACAAAGGACAATATGTGCAAGTTGGAAAGAATTCAAAATCGTGCCACCAGACATATTATGGGTTACAAAGAGCCTAGTGCCTCTACACGTCGTGGTCAATGTCGCCTTATCACAATTGAACAACTCATGAAGCAAGTGGACGTTTTGTTCTTCAAAAAGATGTTGACTGGCTGTGTGGACCTCGACCCATTCCATCGGGTGTCTTGGAACCTTCGGGATTTAAGACGTCACCAGGCCCAGTCCATCACGCCACCATTTGCCCGAACCAGTGCGTACATAAGTGGGTTCTACTGCCAAACTGCCAGAATTTGGAACTACTCCCTATCTGAAGAAATACAAGGACTTGGCATGTCTCCTTTCAAGAGAGCTATTAAGTCTTCTACATTATGATTGCTTTTTTGATATTATGAATTCATTGAATTGTTATTGTTTTGTTAATTTGTCTCTTCTATGTTTCTTTATGTTTTTGTTTAAATGTTGTTTATGTTTCTATATTCTATGTTTTATATTATATTGTTTATTATCACAATTTGTTGTGTAGAGGCTGGCAGACACCTTGTGCTTGGGGCATACTGCCCTTTTCTGCCAACCTTCCTACTAAGCTTTAGTGGAAAATAAATAATAATAATAATAATAATAATAATAATAATAATAATAATAATAATAATAATAATAATAAACCTACTACAAATTTTTGTTCATTTTCCTGACCACTTTTCATTTCAATGACTTTCAAGGTTGTTGCAGACCTTGTTAATGTTAAAAAAACAAAATATTAATTGTAAAACAACCTCCCCTACAATAACGTAATGTTAAGATGAGACTATCATATTGCACATACTTAAGTCCTTGAAGTCCAGCCGAGCACATGTCCAACGAGTTTGATTCGGTAACGAGACACAGCACCCGCGATCCGATAGCGGGGGTAAATGATTCCAGTGTCGCCAGCTTGCACAACATGTCGACACGGCGAGCTAACGTAGCTTCATCAAGTTCACTTGGTAGCTCCAAACTAAGTTTTGTAGTGATTACTTGGTCTAATACCTCATCTGGGTAACACTTTGCTGCAGTCTTCAAGCAGCACCCCAACTCCTCCCTAGGAAAAAATAAATACATTGAAATCAAATAGCCACTCACCTCTGGATTTCAAGACGATGAGCAAAACAGTGGTGTGGTTGTTATATCTATAAAGCCAACCTATTATAGGCGCCCATGCTCAGTGATTGTGTATCAAACTTGTATTTCAGTCTTGTCACATTTTAAAGTGGTTCATTTCAAACAGTTAATCTCAGAGTAAGTTAGTTATACCAGAGTCGATAAAGAAGTTTCCCCGTTGGGGAGGTCTTCCAACTCCCTATACCGCTCTGGGTTAAATAAAAAGTCGTTTTTTGGCGTTTGGAATCGAACGTTCCGCGCGACTCCGTGTGACGATTGATGGAACTACTTCAATAAAACTACGTCACTTTTCTACTAGTAGTTAACAGTCGATGACAACAAATGGCGTAAAACGTCAAAATATTAAATACGATCGAATGTTGGCGAATGTTTTCGCATATAGCAAACTCTCTTTATTGATGAGGATATTTCTGATGGAGAAGATCTAAGCTTAGGACCTAGGCCGACAATATGTATTGTGCAAGATTTCGATTTGAGTGCCTAGGGCGCACTTACGTCTGTAAACTGTATTGTGGCCTTGGGCCTAGGCTACACTTACGTCCGTAAGGCTTAAACAACCCATATCTCAATTAATTGCGCACAAAAATGTCATTGACGCCTGCGCAACACTTTATAGTACAATAATAAATCAAATGGAAATCTTTTAAAAAGGCTAGGGCCCTGGGCTAATATGTTTGAAATAAAATTAAAGTTTGACGTTTTGTCTGTCCTTTGTTGATTTCAGCGTCACTGCTCATCGATTATCTACTGACCGTATTTAGCGTGCAGTGCTTTTATTAGTTTCACATTGGATCCGCCCTCAGCGCGCAGAGCGTTAGATTCCGTTTTGACTTGGGAGTAAGGGGACCTCCCCAAAGGGGAAACTTCTTTATCGACTCTGGTTATACCTGACTGAAGAGTCTTGTTCCGAGTGGACCCACTCGCACAGCAGCTTATAGAGGGCGGTTCGTTGTTGCAGGTTCAACGAGCGCAGCAACAGAGCAACCCCCTTCAGCCTCTCTGCTCGCAGCACCACCTCCTCGCCGGCAGACACGTAGGTGCGCAACAAGTCTCCCGTGCTCGGCGGGGGTATGTTGTGCAGGGCAGCAGCAGACAGTAGGTCGGTCATCGCGTGCAGAACCAGAGCTTTCTGTTCGTAGTGGAGTTTCTGACTACACTGGGCCATCAGGAGGGGAATAGCCTGCAGTGCACACAAGACTTGTATCAGACACAGCACTAGTATCTTTATACTATTTATTTTCAGCTTGACTTGTTGTATGAGCGTAGCGAGCGAAGCGAAGATTCCATTTCACTACACTGGAGAAAAAAATCCGGAATGTTTTTTTTCTTTTCTTTTTTTTTTTTTTTGTATTTTTGTCTGTTTGTTAGCACGATTCCGGCTAAACCGATACTCCGATTGCGATGAAATTTTATTGAGACCTTCGAAATCTCTGAACTTAGAACTGCCACGTTTTTGAGCACAATCGAAAAAAAAAATTCCCATAAAAATCGCAATTTTAACGATTTTTTTTCGATTTTTAAAAAATTTCTTTTCGATTTATAATACCTACACGCTTTGTCCGATTGTAATGATTTTTTCACAGAACCTTTATTTTATGAATTTATATATTCGTGGAAAATTTAAGCGCAATCAAATAATTATTTCTCATAAAAATCGCAATTTTACGATTTTTTTCTTTTTAAAATTACGTTTAAATTTAAAAAAAATTAAAATTAAAGTTTATTTTTTATTTATTTTAAATATTTAAAAAAAAATCATCAACTTAGTAATGTATTTTTTCACAGAACAGAAAATTCACATAACACATGGCAGCTCAATGCACCAATTACGCTCATCCAACAACGCGGCGGGACTTAAGCGTTTTCCTAGTTGTAGCACTATTATTCACTAAGTAAAAGTTAAACCTGTAGCTAGAAGCGCTCTAGTAAAATGTAAAATGTTTATAAGGCTTACTTTTATTGGGGAAGATGTTACAAATAAATCTATGTTTGAAAAAAGAAAACATTACATGCTGCACTGTCCTGTTGTAGAGGAAGTAGGCGAGATGTGGTATACCGTATATTGTCACTAGCTGGTTATTGTGTGTGTAAGAGTAAGGTATTGATGTAATTTTGCCCTTTAGAATGTAGGCCTAGTACCAGTAGGTGATTCAATGGGGGAGTGGAAGAACGGATGTGTTCAGGGGGAATTTTCAGTTTAGGGAACTCTGCTCTAAAACAGCATAATATGCTATCTTTGTACAGGGGTGAAGTGCCACTTCCTAAAAACAACATTTTGTCAAAAGGTCTTATTCAAGCACTAATAAAAGTTAAAACTTCAACCAGAACCCTGTAGGAACGGTCAGATTCATACAATGTTGGGACTCTTTGCAAAACCCCTTTAAATATATAAAAAAAAAACTGAAGCCCCTCTTTATAACGTCCCAACATCATGTTTTATGGACTGAAATTCTACATAGACTCAATCCCATTCCCATCTAGACTAAGGGTGTGTCTGAATTATGGTCCAAGTCCAGGTGTAGGTCCAAGTCCAACTCAATGTTGAAGTGCTATACTAGTCTACAGTAGAGCTACCTGCCAGGCAAAGTTTTAGTTTCATTAGAGAGTCCTTTGTAAAGTATTTGATTATTAAAAGTATTTGTACATCTAGTAAAAACAATTAAATACGTGATAAAAACAAACAAAACTTAAATGTTTACCTTTATTTAACAATGCATTCATTTGTTGTTTCTCTCATTGTCGCGGACGGCCATTTTGAATCGGACCTAAAACGAGTGTACACTTTCGATTGCTCGATCTATTTGTCGACTTGGACCAAGAATGGACCTAGAGTTAGACTTTTCAGACATTACTTCATACGCCATTGACAGATAATCAGTACCTAACTACGTTGTTAGACAAGGACTTAAATTTGGACCTAGACCTAGACTTTGAATAATATTCAGACACACCCCGAGTCTTGAGGTGGATTCATGACATTGCGTTGCCCAGCGATGCGATTGTTTTGGACCAATCAGGCGCCAACTGCGTGCGATATTGCAACGCAGAATTTAGTCAACTCCAACGCACGCAAGTCAAGGCTTCCTAATTCATATTTTGACATGATTATCTAATTTGCAGTGCAAGCCCCCTCTTGACATAAACACAAGCAGATTATTAACTATTTCAAACTTAAAATAATAGTATGGGTAGGCCCTAAGGAAACCTACCCACATTAAGAGCTTAGGTCTAAGAGACCCGTGCGTATCTATTTTGAAATTTGACAATTAAAAACCTATTTCTCCTCGGTTAGGATTAACACACACGTCTCTTTCATGCTGTCCTTTTGAAGGAAACAACAAACAAAAAATAATTAAACAGCCCCGACACAAAGTGTGCACAGACAGGCAGTGGATGCGTTGTTTCTCCGCAAGGTCGTGAACTACCTGCAGAACAACGCAATGTCATGAATCCACTTTTAGCCTTGAATTTAATATAATTTACCTACATACCTGAACTAGAATGTACTTGCAGCCTTGAGGTGATGCCTGAGCAGTCTTAGCTAGGAGACCAACAGCTGGAGAAAACCAGCTCAGATCTGAATGTCTCAACGCATCTCGTGCAGCTAAACGGACGAAACAAACGTTGTAGGCCTAGTCTTGTCAAGTAGGTATATATTATTAGGTCAATATAATAGTCAATTTGGAAAAGTGGTTAAGTTGAGGATACTAGATAAAACTTTAGCATACATGATGAGTGTAGGGTGAGGGGCTGCACAATGCCTGCAGTCAGCTTGTCAGCTTGTAATCTAAATGGGAGAGCAAGATAGTACCGGTATTTTTCGAATGCTATGTGCGAAAAACATGGCGTTAACTTTGGATGTAGCAGTACCTATTTATCTTCTTCTTCTTCTCAAATGCCCACATTTGGCCTATGATGCCATCATGCTTGATCTAGTCCAGTGGTTCCCAAACTGTGGTACGCGTACCCCCAGGGGTATGCGGGGAGTTTCCAGGGGGTACGCGAAAAATTCCAGGATAACCAAAAATTGCCATTTACTGCTTCATAATAAACCTTGCTTATTTGTTAAAAGCCATTAATTTGTGAAGAATATTTACACTGGACAAAAGCATTATTACATTCTTCTGAGTTCCACAACTGGATTCCGCGTACAGCACAATGACTCACTCACTTGACTGGACTACAAGCCCCAGCAGTGACGTATCGACACCTGCTAAGGGGTCGGTGGGGGGGGGGGGAGCTTATCTTATCTTATCGTAGATGGGGCGCGTTGTGCACATATCAGTGCAACGTTAACTAGCAACCTGTCCGCAAGCAAGTAGTAAGTGAATAGGCCGTCACAAGTGAAGGGTGAAAGCACGTTTTTGATGTGTATTTATAGTGAGTTGAGTTTACAAGTTGGTAGCGTAAAATGGATCAAGTGTGAAAAGGAAAAATGTGACAGTTCTTGAGAGTGAAGAAGAGGTACCTTCTGTAATAGCATGGAGCAGTATATCACAAACGGTGAGTGAACCTCGCAATATAGTGCATACAGTGGGTGGTACAGAAACAGAGGAACATAAATCTAAAAGACGTAAATATGATGAAAAATATATTGAACTTGGATTTACGTGGATTGGTGACAAAGATCAACCTAAACCTCAGTGCGTGATTTGTTCTGAAATTGTCACCGATAACGCCGGACTTTAAAACCCTTTGTTCCCGTAAACAGGCACATCCTTCCCATTAGTGAGGAGCAACATAAAAATAAAGGGATGTCATTTCTACTGTTTCTAGTTTTTAGAAGGTGGGGGTACGTGGTAGGATCCAAACTGCTCAGGGGGTACACTGTCTGAAAAGTTTGGGAACCACTGATCTAGTCAACCAGTAGAGACGAGCCTCCCTTTCCTCCCTCTTTATGCCGTTGGGCATTGCTTCACGCTCATTTGCCAGACTGGCACAAGAATAAAGATGTCGTCTGTCATGTTCACCGTTTCCGCACAATCTGCAGGTACTGGTTTCAAACACACCTATTTGGTGCAGATGCTTCCCTAGAAGGTCATGTTGAGTCTTTAACCTGAACTGTGCTGTTTCTGTTTGTCTATCATATATTTTGTTGGGTTTTCTTGACTGCGTGGTGTACTCCTGCCATGGTTTGTCTTGTCCCTTTTTGACCCATTCTTGTCTAATTTTCTTAGAAACTGCAGCATTTACATGGGCTTTAACTGAGCTGTAAGTTATCGGTTTGCTCTGTTGTAGCATTTTGCTACCTTTCTTAGCTAAGAAGTCCACTTTCTCATTGCCATATACATTGCAGTGTGATGGTATCCATTGTAGCTTAATTGCATTGTGCAGTCTTAGGATTTGTAATTTGCACTGCCTTACCGCAGAATCCGCCACTTCCTTGTTGACTATGGCTTGTATTGCTGCTTTTGAGTCTGTTAAAAATTATAATTAAAATTTTATCACTGCGGCAGTCTTTAACTTTGTACAGGGCTTTAAGAATAGCAGTCAATTCTCCATCATAGCATGAGTTATTGTTAGTTTTCTCAACTCCTCGTCTATGTAGGATGTCTTTGTCTTACCCAGTCCATCCACTGTCAGTTCATGTAGGACGTCTAGTATGGCAATGTTTATATTTGGTAGGAGGATGTTTTCTCTCTCTGTGTGTTTCAATTGCCCGATGAGACCTTCCTTCACCTCTTTCATTGCTGTAAAGAATGTTTTTGTGTCTTGAGATGTTGATAGGGTTCTCTATCCCATTCCATCCGGTCTAGTCTTATCAGCTTCTCATGCAGGCAAACTGCTGAACTGTTTCTTCTGGCCTCCAGGGGTGGTATGTTAGTTTTAGCTTCCATGGCAACAATTGGGGTTGACTTAACACCTCCTGTGATTATTCTGAGGGCTTGATTTTGTATCCTGTCCAGTGCATCTGTGGCTCCTTTGGTTGACGTTATAAGTAGAGAACTACCATATTCAAGTAGAGGTTGCACGTATGTTTTAGCCTATATGTAGTTTTTACGGTATCCTCGTTGGCCCCCCATTGTACACCAGCAACTCTCTTCATCGATCTCAGTCACCTATTTATAAACTGTAGAGTGTAGAACCTACTGTGTTGTGAACCTTCACAATATAGGCCTGTCAAATATTAATAAATAATAACCATGGAAGGTATATATTTAAGTATCATAACGTAAGCATAATTTTAGTGCTGTATTACATTTTCACCTCAACAACATATTTTCCTTGGCCCTTCATAAACATGACTGTATATGGATGTTATTGTCATCTAATGAAAAGTATGCCACACTTATTCCACTGGAATTTGTAAATCAATCCATAAACTAAATTTCACAACCTGATGTTTCTCATCCCAATCTTCATCCAATCCTGACCTCTCCCACCACCAACAAATCTTTTAATATAGGCCTAGTCTACCTCAGTCTCTCTATCTCTCTTATACCACCGTGGAAGGTCACGTACGCATGAAGACCAATAAGTTTTTAATGCATTCGCTCCACTTCAGGTAGAGGTAGGCCATTCGAAAACCATCAAACCATCTTTCCGACACTCTTTTCAACTAACCTGCCATAATATTATCCAGGAGATGGTCGAGCTGTTTTGAGTGATCTATGGAGAACTTGCAAACAAGGGATTGCAATGCCGTTAGGGCCAGATCTCTCAGCTCACTGTCTGCACCCGGTAACGCCACACATTTTAACTGGCCCCAAATGTCAACCCGGTGCTGTTCTAGATTTGTCACAGGGAAACACTGACAAGCCAATGCCTGAAACAGCCATACACAGTACTTAGAGGAGTCTACTAGGTAATTACTAATTATTGTAATCAATTCTTTAATTTCATGCCAAATTGTAATTGTGTGATTCTTAATCTATTTTGATTGCACACCCATTCTAGTACCGGTAGTTCTTTGGCAGTCTCATATGTCCCCCAAGATATTAGTGTTCACAAATCACATATTTAGGCCTAGGTATTTATTTATGGTTGTGCTTGACAATGGAAACTTACCGGTAAATCTATAGTATGAATTGTAACTTTTGTCTTGATAATACGTAGCATAAACTTTTTTTGTTTGTTTAATATTTGGATTAAAGGTATGTCAACCGTTAGGTCATACTCATAATGCACCACTCTAGCCTAGGGGATATGGGGATGAGGGGTCCATGATGATCAGAACCAGCCACGGGTAGGGGGTGGAAAGGGGGCGTTCTCACGTTGCGGTTGTCATTGTTTGTGGTGTCATTGTCGTCAGGGAGGTCGTCAAGGGAAGGGGGAGGTTCTCAAACAACAGTAAACTAATACAAATATTTAATAGTAGGTAGCCTACCGATATGTGTGCCCCACCCGTCATTTTTTTTTATTAATAAACAATAACCAACCCTAATTTTCTGGTTTGAAGAAAACACAAAAGACGTGTCAAAGTTTAAAAGAAAACTAGGCCTATGCCTACAGTTTTAAAACTCACAATTGTAACAAGAGAATCAATCTTTGCAATACGAAGACTTGAGTCAAGTTTCTCAAGAAGTAGCGGAAGACAATAAACGGCGAACTCTGGGCGCGCGGTCAAGCACGGTGAGAGTGCAGCCGAGAGGTCATCTCGAGTAACAGACAGCGGGTCAGCAGAGGCCTAAGAAAAATACAATGAACAAGACAATCATGACAAGCTCCAAATGGAGTAGGGGAGGGAAATATTGTTCCATTGCATTACCCTACATTTAAATGGCAATACTAGGGCCTAAATGGGTTTAAACTTTTAAAAAAAAGAAAAACTAAACTGTAAGTAGGCCTATGGTACACTAGGCTAGACCTATGAAAAAACATCAAAACAGATTTACTGTCATGATGTCTATTAGAGCATATGCATGTGTTATCTGCGGTTTAACGTAGTAATTGAATGAGAAAAACTATATTTTTCTAAAATAAAGCCTACAGCCACAGGCCTACATAAATGTTTAATTATCCCTCCCCTAAACTTACAGATTACCCTAAGTGCCTACTTGTCAGAGGCTGTGTTCTGTTGTTTGGGCACTCACCGAATGGAAGTCTATCGGGAAGTAACAGGCTATAACCTCAAACATATCTTCAGCAAGATGACCGGGAGGAAAAAATCTGAGAAACTCCGGTAGCATATTGAACAGAAGCATCAGGTTTCGAGGGTCTCTTTCACCGTCCATAGCCGAGATGAAGCCGAATACGAAGTCAGTGCCCAACTCTTGCAATTCTAAAACATAATAACATATAGGCCCTAGTTTTGAAAGGAGCCAGAGCATAGATACTACTATGAGCCAGAGGCACAAGTGTTTTTGTTTTTCTCTCACAGTCACAGTCAATTATTGATGGGGCAGAATGCCTAGGGGCCTATGTCGTCTCTTTTTTAACCCCTGAAATTTGAATTCCTAGTTTCACACATTTTTTTTTCTAAGTGTGGAAAATGCCTATTGGCTAGTTAGATTGGAGAAGGGTTGACAGGTTGGGGGTTGGTCATCAGCAGCAAAGTTGGACAAGACAAGGACAACATGCATACAGAATTTACTTCTTGCGTGGCCCTACCACAAATGTGGTTATGTGTTGTGAATTTTATTTGCATGTAGTTAGCTGATTTTTAGTGGCTACCATCCGCCTGACGAGCCCTAGAAACGCGTTGTGGATTAAGGTATTTGTTATACCAACTTTAAATTAGCTGCAGGTGAAAAGTTTTGTTTTGTTGTTTGTTATCTTCTCTTTGCTTTCCCAACCTATCAAACCTTCTCCAATCTAGTTTCATACAATGATTAAAGGGATCGTTCACCTCTTATGTAAAGGTTTACACAGACATCTATTTACCTTTAAGTAGACTCCATTTACAACAAATGATTGACCAAAAATAATCGTAGTAACGCTAAATTTCTTGCTAGATGTGCAAAGAAATTTTGTTCATCTTCCCCACTTATCAGTCGTGGCAACAGTGCATGAGTAGCGGCCGGCAGAGTGTCGAGTGTAGAGGCGAGCTGCGTCATCTTATTGGGCTATCACTTAGCACGCAACACAAGCTTTGAAGGAGGGTGTGGGATAAGACATTGATACTCGGTTTAAATTAGGTCGAAACAAAAAACAAAACACATGTGCATCTCTCAACCCGGCTGAGATGGATTTGTTAATTTCTGGATTGATTTACATAACATGTACATCTGTTATTCACACAAAGCAAAATACAAATACTGTACGCCTATACAATCTTGTAATCTCGTGTATGGAGCACAGTAGTCATGTCACTGTTTACAATAGAATAAGCAGAAGGTGAATAACGTACCAATAGGGTGCACTTTCAGTCTTATCTTGAGTCTTGACGATGACTATTTTTGTGTACTTGGAACGATCATATTATTTCCTTTAAAACTTTTCATTTCATTTCATTTATTGTCTTGTCTCTATGCTAGGTACGGCCATTCCATTCCATTAGCACAAGTATCGAGTGATTATTGCGAAATTATGAAATTCTGTTGTTTCGACAATCGACTTGTTAGATATACGCAAGTGTGTGTCTGCCCCCCCCCCCCCCCCCCGGGCTACCAGTCGAAAGATAAATATTTAATGCTGATGCACTATGCCAGTACTCTTTGTAGGCCTATGTTGTCCAATATGCTGTTGACGGTGATTTTTTATGTTTATGTTTGGAATGGTTCTAATATATTATGTGCCAGCCTGCATCTATTCGAAAAACGATAAGCTATTAATTAGTAAGAGTAAACAAACACTGCCCGAAAACCTACGCGTACTTTTTCACATAGTATTGTATTAATTATATCATACATATTACTCAATACTAGTATATCATACTAGTAATAATGAGGTGAGGTGTATGTAGGCCTATACAGTCAGTGTCACTGATATAATATTGTTTATCTTTTTACGGTGCATTATAATAGATAGATAGTACAAGCGTAACACGCGAGACTTATTTCATTCATTTCATTTCATTTTTATTAGCATCCAAAGACTTCACATAAGTACAAAAGTATAGGATTTGTCATAAATTTAAATCTAAAATGTAGTAAAATTAAAATGTATCAACACAATATGTAAATGTACATAACATACACATAGGCATACACATAACATACCGGTAATAGCAATGATAGTATAAGTTCAAACATTTACAGAATGAATAGGCCTAAATACGGTACAAATAAAAGTCCTGTAAGATAATAAAAATCGTAGCCTACCTTACTTGTCTGTTTCCACTCCTTATAAAATCATCCACATTATAAAATACACCATTTATTAGGTATAGTTGGATGAGCGTAGCGAAGATTCCATTTCACTACACTGGAGAAAAAAATCCGGAATGTTTTTTTTTCTTTCCTTCTTTCTTTTTTTTCCCCCCCTGTATTTTTGTGTGTTTGTCAGCACGATTCCGGCTAAACCGATACTCCGATTGCGATGAAATTTTATGGAGGCCTTCGAAATCTTTGAACTTAGAACTGCCACGTTTTTGAGCGCAATCGGAAAATTTTTTCTTATAAAAAACGCAATTTTACGATTTTTTTCGATTTTTTAAATATTTCTTCGACTTATAACACCTACACGCTTTATCCGATTGTAATGATTTTTTCACAGAACCTTAATTTTATGAATTAAGATATTCCTGTGAAATTTGAGCGTAATCGAAAAATTATTTCTCATGAAAATCGAAATTTTACGGGTTTTTTCTTTTTTAAAACAATTCTTTGACTTGTAACACCTACATGCTTTATCCTATTGTAATGATTTTTTCACAGAACCTTAATTTTATGAATTAATATACTCGTGTTAAATTTGAGCGCAATCGAATAATTATTTCTTCTGAAAATTGCAATTTTACGATTTTTTTTAAAAATTACGATTTATTAAAAAAATTAAGTTAATTTTTTATTTTATTTAATTTAATTAAAAAAAATCTTCGACTAAGTAATACTTTTTTCACAGAACAACAGAAAATCCGCGTAACACATGGCAGCTCAATGCACCAATTACGCTCATCCAACAACGCGGCGGGACTTTAGCGTTTTCCTAGTTTTATGGAATTTAATAATTTATTTATTTCTGAAATGTTCCCGATTTCTTTTGGCAAACAGTTAAAAAGTTTTATTCCCATCATATAAGAACCATTTTTACATTTAGAAGTACGTACAGCTGGTATATGGAAATTGTCCTTTTGTCTAGTATTGTGTATGTGTATGGAGTTATTTAGTGGCATTTGATTCCTATTTTTAATTATCAGAGCTACAACTTCATAAATGTAAAGACCTGGAAGAGTAAGAATATTTAAGTTCTTAAATGCAGGTTTGCAAGAATCCCTATATCCAATTCCAGCTAATATCCTTACCGCCCTTTTTTGAATCACAAATAATCAGTCTTGGGGAGAAGCGCGCTACAAGTAGCGCGCTACATGTAGCATGCTACTTTTACGTGTAGCGGAGCCAGTAGCGCGCTACTTTATTAAGGGGGCATATTGTAGCGGTAGCATGCTACAATTTTTGTAGCGTTAGCGTGATATTTGCGCTACTTTTTAAGTTCCGGGGCCAGCAGTCCCAGTACCACGTAAAGTCAAAAGTCGGCACTGCAAACTAACTTGTAACGCCCGCCGCGCCACGTCATGTGCTCGCCATGTAGACCGGCCCGTAATCTCGTCTCACTTCCACACCCATCTCCCTCCCTCGCTCTCGCTCGCTCGCTCTCTCTCTCTCTTTCTCTCTCTCTCTCAATGCGTCGTCCGAAAGATGCGAGCGATCGCCGATCTGTCACATCGGTTGAGCTGACTTTACCAAAATATTGCAGTGATTAGATTGCGTGGTGCATCTTGAGTGCTATTTCAGGGTCGTAAACAAAGATGTATCCACGATAATTCATAAGCCGCTCAATAATTACGCCAATCGTCTGAATTGCATATTAAAATGAAGTGAGTAGTGCAGGGTTGCCCCCAAGAAAAAATAAAAATCCTGTTTGAGCAGATCAAAAATCCTTAGAAATCCTTAAATGAAACACCCAAATCCTTAAAAATCCTTAAAATGCCTAAATGTACCAATTTCAATACGATATCGATATATCATAATGTAATTGTTGTAAAAAAATTGAATATATAATTTTTATAGAGTAGGTAGGCCTATTTTTAATAAATAAATTTTAAAAAAATGTATAAAGAGTCTACCCACTCAGTTATATAACTGATTTTCAGTGGGACACAGTAAATCAAAGCGACCAAGCCAACCTGTAGGCCCCGAATCAATCGGGAAAAAAAATGATTCGAGGCCAAATAGGGTTGATAGAATGATAAGGTATCACCATAAATGCCTATTTTTACGATCTCACAACCGCGTGTTATGACCCGGCACCTCCACCATATGCACCAGCCAGGTTAATTTAATTTAGACTACCTACCCGGCACCTCCACCAAAATTCCGAAATTTTACATTTTTGGTGTAAATTTTGATATTTATACATCAAAAAGATTCCCACTTATCAATATCGCATTGAAATATAGATTTTTTGACCAGCCCTAGTTAAAAACGGCGTAAAACGTAAAAAAAAAAAAAAAAAATTTTTTTTTTTTTTTTTTTTTTTAAATCCGTAAATTGGACTAAAAATCCGTGTATCCGTTTTGCACCCTCAAAATCCGTTAAAACGGATAAAATCCGTAAAAACGGCAACCCTGGATTAGTGTCATATATCCCTCCTCCCTTGGGACATTCCAGGCTATATCGCTATTGTACGGCACCAGTAAGCCTATTCCGAACCTTGTTTGTCGCATTCTTCTGCAGTGATTCCGCGAAAAACACGTTCTTGAAAATAAGAAATGCAATATGAATGATGATCATTAGGCCTAGACTAGGGCCTAGCCTAGCCTACGTTAAAAGAACGCCTTCTATCACAATGGAAACCGAAACTATGTGCTTTTGATGATAGATCACGATCGAGTTGATATAAATGGAGTTAAAAATCATCGCGGCACGACGTCAAAAGGCTTTAAAAACTGGATAATTTGGGATCTCGACGACCCCTGGTTAAACGGGAACATGTAGCGGAAAAGTAGCGCGCTATATTTCGTGAGTAGCGCGAATGTAGCGTCGCTACATCTGAAAAAAGTAGCGAAAAAGTAGCGAAGCTACTTTTTCGGGGCATGTAGCGTTAGCGATAGCATGCTACTTTTAAAAAGTAGCGACCCCAAGACTGCAAATAATTGGAGAGACTGAGATGAATTACCCCACAGTGGTATTCCATAACGAATGTGGGCCTCAAAATAGGCATGATATGCTAGTTTTGCCGTAGTTTTCCCGGAAGTTTCAGTTATAACGCGTAATGCATAGCATGCAGAGCCCAGTTTAGGGCCAAGTGCTGCTATGTGTTGACACCAGCTAAGTGTATCATCAACTTTAATGGCCAACAATTTTAATGTTGTTACCTGATTTAGATTGGTATTAGAAATATTTAAATCAACTTTGTTAATATTTTTCTGATATGGATACATGAAATTGAATATAGTTAGTCTTTTTTTATTTAATCCAAGTATGTTTGCCATTAACCATTGGTGTATTTGATTCGCTATTACATTTGAAAGTTGTTCTAAAATTGCTAGATTATCACTTGTTATTAAGGCAGATATGTCATCTGCATAAAGAATTATCTTTATTAGTTCCTTTAGGTTCTTATTTAAATTTTGTATGTACACTGGGAGATCATTTATAAATAGTATGAATAACAGTGGTCCTAGTATGGACCCCTGGGGAACGCCCGATTCGACTTCAAGCCATTCAGAATGGTAAACTTCAGTTTTCCCGTCTTCTGTGTGATCCCTGGGCTGTTTCATCGTGTCGATGATGAGGCACTGCTCGACGTTTCGCCACCCATGTTGGTGGCTTCTTCAAGAATTCATTCATTCTTGAAGAAGCCACCAACATGGGTGGCGAAACGTCGAGCAGTGCCTCATCATCGACACGACGAAACAGCCCAGGGATCATACAGAAGACATCTACGGGTCGTGAAAGCCTACAACATCTCTCAGTTTTCCCATTTATTATTATTATTATTATTTTTTTATTATTATTCGGGAGGTCCCCGGTTCGAATGTTCGATACTTACCACTGGCAACCCTGACATTCACGTTTTTACGAAAACTGATGCTATCCCATAACTACTTTACTAGCAGTATGTTTTTCAAAACAAGTGTTGTTGACCAGTGTTATGTATTGTTAGTGATTAACGCGGGTCTTCCGCTTTGGTTTTAGTAGAACAGACTATTTCGACAGATAGACCGGGACCGGCCTCGCACGTTACACATCGCTAGTGGATGTGCCGATTTGCAACACATCGCCAGCTCAAGAACAGTGACGTCACTGTTCTTGAGCGCGGCGATGAATTTAAAGACCCCTATTGACGTAGGTCGGGAAATATACACAAACTACTTAGTGTTTATGTTTCTATTTGATATCAAGACTAATTTGTTAAAGAGGTCTTCTTCTCTTCTTCTTTTCATATGCCAACAATTGACATTATTCATGTCATCATGTGTTTTCTAGTTAGCCAGTAGAGATAGGATTCCTGTTCGCTCCGATCTATGCCATTTGGCATTTTGTCGCGTTCAAGCTGTATATATGTACATTGAAAAAGATGTTTCCTGTCTTGTTCCCCAGCTCCACACATCCGACAGACACTAGATTCAAAAATTCCAAATCTATGGAGGTGCTTTCCGAGTAGGTCGTGACCTGTTTGAAGCCGGAATTGAGCTGTCTCTACTTTTCTACTGAAGCACTTACGTTTACCAGTCGGCCTCATTCTAGTGTAATCTTCCCACAGTTTATTCTGCCCCCTCTCTAAAGAGGTGAACGGACACTTTAATTTAACTGTTCATGACAGCACATGATATAGGTTAAGTTGAGATATCTACGTAACTAGGTAGGTTAAATGTGCTATGCAATAAATCAAGGGGGAGCAAAGTACATTGGTTGGTTGGTTAGTTAGTTAGTCAGGTGGTAGAAAATGGCCTCTCTTTAAGTTTGCACTTCTATGTACCGGTACTACAAACGTGCATGTACATACCTTTAGTTGCTTTATACATGACGACACGCACAATCTGGTAAACGTTGTGTCGGTCTGTTTGAGACTGTGACTGACAATGAACGTGGCGAAACATTGCTTGAACAATGCTACAAGCCTCATCATCAGCAAAGTTCTTCATTTTCACCTTGAAAGAACATAAAAAGTTGTTTAGACCTACCTGTTACGATTTAAGCTATAGGCCTATACAATCTAATCTGTACAATGCATTAGGTAGGCCCTAAGTAAGTATGTGCAACAATGTTAATGTTAGCCCTACGTTGGTATAGCAGGCCTACATTGAAAGCAATTCCCTTTCCCCTTACAATGGCAAATATTCCTTGCAGAACTGCTGGTACAATTGAATGGTGATCATTTAAGCGATCAGAGAAGAATGTAGCAATAAAATGCAATTCTGCTTCTAGCAAAAAGTCTTCTGGCAAATATTGCAACACCAGGGCTAAAATCCGAGTGCCCCTCTCTCGGAGTTCTGGATTTGTATCAGTCAAAACACCTCCTAGACGCTCAACCAGGGTCAATAGTTCGACCGTTTTGTTCTTCACATCTGCAACCGAAAGAACAGTTTCGATTTTGTAGGTCTATTTATAATTTATGATGATTTGTTTAGTTGATGATTGGGGATGTGAATTTGAAGATTTGCTCATTGTAAAATGGGAGTTATCATTATCATTATAATAATTATTAAAACAAAAGCGCTCCACGCCCCCCCCCCCCCACCCCTAACCTAGACTTTTCCCCTCTGGTCCATACCTACCGAAGAAGTACCGCAATTTAGTGGAGATGGTTCTAGTGCGGAGTGTCTATTCGCACCCACTGAGGTGCGCCGAGGAGGTTTTATGCTATTTTCACCTATGTTCTGCGCATGCGCGGGTGTGGCCAGCATTTAATGGACAGTACACCGAATCGAAATCCTTTCCATTACAAAACTACTTTCGTTAGGTTAGCCAAATTTCCGCTGGCTACAGTGCGCCGCGCTAGTTATAGGATATAATCGAAAAGAGCGCACCCGAAATCCTTTCCGTTAGTGTATAAAAGTTGGGTAGAAAAAAATGCGCACCTTCAGGTTATTTCATTTCACGTCGGTGCAAATAGAATATTAAAGTTGGACACACACCGCGCATAGGTTACCATAAGTGTCTCAGCAAAAAAGAGGACATTTCGTTCACAGACATTCGCGGACTACAAGGGGTCTGGGGCGGACTATCAGCCGCCGGAGGCGAATTTTTTTTTGGACATTTTTACCGTCAAGATAGCGTTTAGAGCGATCTGAACAAGGGTCAAGGAAGGACAGTGGTGCCGACGCCTTTGTAAATTGTGGTGTTATTTTTTAAATGAACACTACATTTTATGACAAAACTAAGACAAGTGGCCTAGGCCTACAAACACTTCCTTACGTACGCCGTACAACGTGGACACAAGGCACGAAACGTACGGAAATGGTAACTAAATCACGTGATAGTACACTGCTTGCTGCACAGCCTGGCGTGTTGTGACACGCTCGGACATGATCGGCTACTCGTATTCGGCGATTTACGGTCGGTGAATGGTAAGTGAGGGGGCGGAAGGGTGCGCATGCGCCTCTGCATGGAATCGGGTGAAATAACCGGACATTTTGCATTATTTTGAAAAACCGCCCGGACGCCCGGACAGACATAAAAAAGAGGACATGTCCGGCTTTAACCGGACGTATGGTAACCCTACCCGCGCATGCGCAGAACATAGGTGAAAATAGCATAAAACCTCCTCGGCGCACCTCAGTGGGTGCAAATATCCACAGCCGTTCGAGTGATGCTTTTGCCGCATCTAACCAGATTAGGATGCTAGATTTAGGGGGGTTGAGGGGGGAGTGGAAGGAAAGGTATTTAGTCTTTGCTAAAGATATATGGTTAAGAGGTTGCTATGGCATGGCACTGGCAGTAGGGCCTATACACATTTGGGAAGCTCGATTGTTTACTAGTGGGGACATGGCAGCAGTTGAGTTTTTTTGGACAAGTTAGGAGTTGACTCCAGTGATCCGCATGTTGAGTAATGGTGTCCTAGGCCCCCGTCCCGGGCGCCAGGTGTCGAACGTGCACCCCGAAGGGGGCCCCCGCGCTGCCAGGGGCCCGAAATTTTTAAAATTTAACTTAGACTATTGAAAATTTGAAATGTATCTATTTTAAAAAAAGGAAAAAACCCCGAAAGTCCCCCTCGTTTTTAAAAGATAATTTTCTTTAGATGGGACGGGACCTGATCAAAATCACGGGGCCTCGAATGTAACGCTACGCCCCTGACTTGAGATAGTGTTGGTGTGTCCTCTGATGAGTTGCAGTAGCAGCACTGGATGTTGCTTTGGTTTACACAATTGCGCATGCCCCAAAAAAGCAGCCTTGACCTAAAAACAAAGAACGGAGAGTGGTCGTGTTCACGGGGTAGTTTGGGATGCGTATCTCCACCCCCTGGATGTGTGCAAAGTGTCTAGCTTTTTTTGGTTTTGTTTTATTTATGTTGAGGTAGAAGTGAGAAAGAGTGTGAAATAATAATGTAAATTCTGATCAAGATTTTAACGGCTTTTAAAGTGCAATTTTTAGATACAAATTATTGTTTTGGGTTTTTGATATTTTTTTCGATTTTGTACTTTATTTCTAATCATGGGTTTCAATATTCTAGCTAGCCTTGGAGGGTTTGACTTCATTTTTGTAATTAATATTTTAATTTTGTTAAATCTTTTGTAAACATAAATATGTTTTAGGGTTTATAGGCGTTTTAACATTTAGGCCCTAAAAAATTTTTTTTCGCCTTCGGGAAAGAGCCTCCGGCGGCTGGGGCTGCCCCCCAGCCCCCGTCCGGGTTTGGCATATACGACATCGCGAAAATCATAGGGGCCCACAATTACTTTTGGCAGGAGCCTTATGTTCAGCGCCGGTAAGGCCTAGGCCTACACGATGTTCAACACTCTGGGCTAGGCTAGGTGTTGAGGACCTAGGCCTAGGCCTAGTAGGCTAGAAGAATATTTGATACACAAAGATAGGGCCAAGGCCCATCCGCCGAAGGGTCGTTTAGGCACATGGTCGGGCTCGGCCTAGGCCTACGCCTAGGGCTAGCTAGACCTCCGCTGCAAGTATTATTGACAATGTGTCATTACGTAAAATATAGCAAATTTAAATTATTTCAAAGTAAATACCAACAAAGAAAACACTGGATATTACCTGATGCTATATCTTGGCATTTCTGAGTGAAATCAGAGTCGTTTTTGACAACTTCTGACAACCCAACCGAGTTCAACCAGGGGGCCGCCATACTTGAAGTAAAGATCACAATGGTCGATAGATCGAAAAATAACAAAATGAGGTGTCCGAAAACCCTTCCGGATTCCTTCTAGTCACACAGTTTTAATTCTCGAGCGTAGCCTTTAGTTAGTTGTTGTAGAAGATGGCAGTGGGCAAAGATGGCAGTGGGTGTTTGTGTACATTTTAGGCTTATTGTTTTGATATTATTTTGTGTCAAGCGTTTCTATCGGTTTGATGTGTGACCTGTGATCTGCAAAAAAGAATGAGTTTCTTTCACTTTTAAACATTTTAATTTTGTAATACATACAATTCTAGGCCAATAGGCCAGGGCTAGCTAGGCCTATACACGATGTTTAACACTTGGGCTAGGCCCTAGGTAGGGCTAGGCCTATGGGCTAAGGTTTTTGGACCTAGGGCCCAGTAGGTTGTCAACCTAGAAAAGGCCCAAAGGGAAGGGCCTTTTTTTTGTGTCGAAGGAAATGGCCTTATATTTTAAAACCACCAAAGGAGATAAAACTAAGGTTTTTGTCTTTTAAAAAAGCAAGGTTTAAAAGTTGTTGTAGCGGGAGGCCTAACGTTAGGGGAGGGGTTTGCTGGCCAGAATTTTTTAATGTTTAGGCATTGGTGTCAAAAGAACTGGCCCATGTGCGTTGACGTATGCCTATGTGGCCCATGCAGTTTATTTAAATCGAGACTAGGGTTAGGCCCAAAGGTTTAGACCTTTCTTAAGCCTAATAACCCAAAAAGGTTTTACCCAGATAAACCAGTTATGTAGATTGAGTGTAGGCTGCTCAGCCTAGGCCAGATCCAATCCAGGCCACAAAAGCCTGTCCATTTATTAAAGCTGAAAACCTCTTTCCAATAATAATGAAGTTTTTAAATCGTACTCTAAAAGGGTTTTCTTAGGGCCTACTGTTTGGCCCGGCTTACCCCCAAGTTTTCTTTAATCCTTTGGGATTTTGTGTGCCACCTGCCCCCACATTGTGGGCCCCAGTGCCCGATCTCGATCAACTCGACCTTTGATCTGAGTCTAGGAAGTTTTCAAGTGAAGTGTGGTGGAGGGATGAAAAAAATGTCTTCAGTCGGAGAATTGGATTTTTATGGGGATTGAAGAGTATATTACTCAAGTAAGTTACATGTACAAGGCCACCTAGGGCCTGTGAGCGCATCTATAGTGCTGTCAACAAATTTTTCCTACATTTAAATTTTTTTAATTTTATTTTTTCCTTTTTCAGAGATTTGAGTGACAACCTATCAGCATGATTGAGAAAAGGAGCATTTTCAAAATTTACTCAGCTTAAAGATTGTAAGTTCCACGCCCGGGTCACACACTTAGGGCGTATTTATTGCTTGAAAAAAAAGCGCTTATTCTTATTCCCCCTTCTCAATTTTACGTCATCAACATCTGTGCGTCAGAAATAAGAAGCAATGTACAAGGGTCCAGATCAAGACTGAGAACGTGAAGAAACCCAGTAAAACATAGACCCCACACACTAGTTTCATTCGTAATTCTAATGGCCTAAAAAGACGTCATCAAGATAAGATCAAAATAAAACATTTCCAAATTACATTGAGTAGGCCCTCTAACCAAATAAGTTGTTAAATGTAGGCTGTGGATATTCGCACAGTCAGCCGTACGACTAGTGCAAAATTATTCGTACGGTCAATGATCTGATTGGGTAAAGGGGCGCCGTAATAAAAGTGTCGTCCTTCCGGTCCCCTTTTTTTGGTTTTTAGTAACAACAAAAAAAAAAATCAAGACCTTTTTTAAACGCTATTTAAAAGAAGAGTTCTTTTTGGGAGGCCTAGGCCCAAATGTCGTCGTCCTTTTTTCCGTTTTTGGGAACAAAAAAATCTTCCAAACCTTTTAAAGTTGCTATTTTAAACGAAAGTCCTTTTTTTGGTTGTCGCGTCCTTTTTTGCGTTTTTTAACACAAAAAACCCTTTCCCCGACCTTTAAGTTTCTATTTTAAGGCTATTCGCCGCGTTTTTTTATTTTCCAAAATATGTACCAAGTAAAATATAGTAAGGTTTGAAACCTGGGTATTTTTGAAATCAAAAAAATTTTTTTCAATTTTTTATCCGGTACACGGCCAATATAGCCACCTCAAAAAAATTTACAACTTCAATTTTCCAAGGCACACCATTCAACGTAGGGTGTTGTGTTTTTTTGACATTCATTTTTAACTGTTTTTCTATGGAAAGACTGAGAGAAAAAAATATTTATTTTAACAACTGTCTTTCCTGCGAATTTTTTTGTTTGGCGGTATTTTTACCGATTTGTACCGCCAACCAAAAAATTCGCAGAAAGACAGTTGTTAAAATAAATATTTTTTCTCTCTGTCTTTCCATAGAAAAACAGTTGAAAATGAATGTCACAAAAACACAACACCCTACGTTGAATGGTGTGCCTTGGAGAATTGAAGTTGTAAATTATTTTGAGGTGGCTATATTGGCCGTGTACCGGATCAGAAAAATTTGAAAAAAAATATTTTTGATTTTCTAAAATAGCCAGGTTTCAAAGCCATTCACTATATTTTGACTTGGTAGCATATTTTGGAAAATAGAAAAACGCGGTCGAATAGCCTTAAACAAAAGTCCTTTTTAGGCTGCCTACCTACACGTCGAGGTGTAGAGATAAGGCTTTTCCTTAAAATAGGCCTAGGCCTAGCACTTTTTAAACGCTTTTATCATCTAGAATTGTGTTTGCGACGGGGCTGAATGTAGTGAAATCATTTGCAGAAAAAACTTGGACCCAAATAGAATGGTAAAAAAAAACGACATAGGCGTAACGAAGATTTGAACCGCCGACCTTTTGCATAGAATTCGGACGCGCTACCACTCTGCCACAATGCACTGTGATATTTGAAGCTATTGGCCTAGTTAGGTGGTATCGTATGGCTGACCGTAGGAATAATTTGGCACTAGTCGTCCGGCTGACCGTGCGAATATCCACTGCGTTAAATGTAATTAGTAATAATGAACTGGTAGGGCCTAATAAATAGTACATAGTCAATTTGGTATGGAAACGTAATGTAAACACTTTAGGCCTACCTACTGTTAAGATCATCATATTGTCACTGTGTCAACTCCACGGCTTTTAGTCTGTTTGTATTGATACCATTGTTGATACTCCCATCAAGAAACGATAGAAAGTTACACTTCTAGTAGCCTACTGAGAATGAGAATAAGAATGAGAATATAGTTCAGACGTCGTCCTTATAGTCCTATAGACACATTCCGTAATGGTTTCGGAATTCGGAGGTAATTAGCTCACGAGGTGAGGCATCAATCAAAGTACCTACAATGAACATCTTTAAGCCTGGGTGAATAGTGGGGGAAGTGGAATAATGTGTAACTCAACAGGTTGGCCTTTAAATCAGTAGAACTTAGGCCCTAATAGTAATAGATAATTAACTAGCATGTATTGATTGATGATTCATATTCATAAAAAGATTAGAGAAGGGTTGACAGGTTGGGAAAGAAAAGAGAACATAAATCACAGACTGAAGGAATGGGGACGACAAACTTTTCACCTGCTGATGGCAACTGCAGCTAATTTAAGTTGTTACCTTAATCCACGACGCGTTTCGTCCTTCTGGGACTCATCAGGCAGATGGTGGCTACTAAAAATCAGCTAATACTACATGCAAACAAAACTCACAACACATAACCAAACCTGTGGTAGGGCCACGCAAGAAGTAAATTCTGCATGCATGTTGTCATCATCAGCAAGGTTACTTCACACACCATTCATACTGAGCCATACCGTCAGCACAACCAGTAAGGGGACTTTCCTCCCAATTCTAGTGCAACCCTCGACAAATTCACGAGAAGTATGTTCGCAAAACGTAATATCCACTCGCAACGAGGTGGCGCGGGTAAACCGGGATCTGGGGCAATTTTGCCGAAGGTGAATTTTTTTTGGGGTTGTGTTGTATTTGGTGGCCTAAAACGCGATTTGAGGCGACATCTAATCTTAAAAGAACGATTAACAGAAAGCTAATATTGCATTATCAACTCCTTTCGTCAAGTCATAGGAGTTTGATCCTCGGTCATTGTGAAGTAGGGGCTAGGCCTAGGCTAGGACCGTGCGTGGCACAATGCGAGTTCAAATAGGCCTAGGCCTACCACCTACTTGATTTCATTAGGATGGGCAAGGTCACTGATTTATAATTAAAAAAAACACTACTTTCGTTTGTTAATTCATAAAATTAAATCCAAGATCGCGGTAGGCCTAGCCCTGATTTCAACCTAGGCCTAGCAGCTGACGTTTGCAAGTCTGCGAGATTCTAGACAAGTTTCACGATTTCATTATTACACAGTTACACTTATTATCAGGAGGATTTTGCACGGTATTTAGGGCTGTCGGTGGATTCTCATATTTCTCTCCAATAACGTAAGATGAAGTTAAAAACATATTAAGAATGGTTTCGTCGTTTGCGTCGATTTTACGCCTAGTTTAGGCGTCGCATTGCTTTCTTTGTTACGTGCGTTGTTGGGTAGCCTGGAACTTGACCTTGACTTTTTGATAGATCGTTTTTGGCGAGTGGTTGGTAACAGGCCATGCTGCGCATCAGGTTATGCACGGTAGTTGTATTGCAGGCGCGGCGATTCAAATGCTAGATCGTAAAAAAAGCGCGATCGCACGATAAGTTATCTGCGAGTGACAATTTTCCAACTCGCAAGCAACAAATTTTCACTCGCAAATTGCGAGCTTGCGAGTGGGATTGTCGAGGGTTGCTCTAGTGCTTGGGAGACAAAACATCCATGACTCACCCTGGATTCGAACCAGGACCCTTGGCCTCAAAAGAAAAGCTGCCCCTTCTGTTGTTGCTCGGCCAGGGTGCCTCTTCTTCATACTTAGAGAAAGGAAAGGTGGAAAGTCACACAACAGCACAACCAGTGAGGGGGCTTCCCTCCTTGACTCTGTTGCTTGGGTGAAAAAACAACCATGTCTTAACCTGGATTTGAACCAAGACCCGTGGCAACGAGAGAGGCTGCCCTATTAATTGTGACTGGGATCAGAAAACGAAAGGAAAAGACACTACAAGTTGCAAGCTCTTGGCTATGGCACAGGCACATGTGCTATACTAGCTCTTGGCTGCAGGTGAAGAGGTTGAAGGAAAAGAAGACAAGGGTCTAACAGGTTCATCACCTGCTAGAGCCCCCCAGCAGGACAAGGAGTCAACCTTGTAAGGAACAAGGATGTTTTGTCTCCCGAGCACTAGAGTTGGGAGGGAAGCCCTCTTACTGGTTGTGCTGACGGTGTGGCTCAGTATGAATGGTGTGTGAAGTAACCTTGCTGATGATGACAACATGCATGCAGAATTTACTTCTTGCGTGGCCCTACCACAGGTTTGGTTATGTGTTGTGAGTTTTGTTTGCATGTAGTTAGCTGATTTTTAGTAGCCACCATCTGCCTGATGAGTCCCAGAAGGACGAAACGCGTCGTGGATTAAGGTAACAACTTTAAATTAGCTGCAGTTGTCATCAGCAGGTGAAAAGTTTTGTCGTCCCCAGCCCTTCAGGCTGGGATTTATGTTCTCTTTGCTTTCCCAACCTGTCAACCCTTCTCTAATCTAACTAGCCCATAGGCATTTTTCACACTATAACATATTCATTAAAAAAAATATTACGTTACAAAAACTAACAAACCACTTGAGTCCTCATTTTGACAGATCAAACTAGTACCTTATAGTTATAGGCTATAGGCCTATAGCAGTGGGTCGTATATTGTGTAAGCTTTGCAGCTACCATACTTGGGTCTTGATAGCATCAGTATCAAACCTATTGAAATTATTGTTATGTTATTATTTCCAGGGATCTGTCTCACAACCAGTTAAATGCAATCGGTGCAATATTTGATAGTCTTGGCAAACTGGAAAGATTGTAAGTCTTGCTACCATACTTCATATAGGCCTACATTAGAGGCCAAACATTGTTAACGGCCTGCCAGTACATGTTACGAAAGGATCTTGTTAGGTTGAGAGTGAGGGGGGGATGGGGTTCCAAAATAAAATATGTTTTTATTGAAAAAAAAACACCCAAAAACAATAATTTATTTTACAAAAATGTTCTTCATAATAAACACTATGATAATAATATCAACTTACTTGGTTTTCATCCGTTTTGACCCTAAATAAAGGCTAATCCATGAAGCTCCGCTACATGACGATTATAGGCCTGCTTGGTCTAGGCCATCATGTAGTTGATCCTGCGTGCATTATTGCTTTGTCAAATTGTAGCCCCGCCTACCTACCACGACTAGTCCTGGAGGTGATACTGCGAAAAGGACTTTTGTTTAAATAGCAACGTTAAAGGTTTTGTAGGTTATTTTTGTATTCACAAGTCGAATGGTAGGCCTATATTGTTTAGTATTTTATTCGGTTGAAAGCCCTTTATCTTGAAAAGTAGGTTGGGGGGGGGGGGGAAACATCGATTGCTTTGTTGTGTGTGTGAATAAAGAATACATGTGCCAAAAATACAAAACTTTGCTTTGCTGTGGCTGTGGCTGTAGACAGCTTGGCCTCCCCCACAGCGCTTTGCTCCCACCCCCCAACCCCCCCTAACCTATTTTTCATCGCAAAGTACTTTTTATTAAAAATATTTTTGTGAAGAAAAGTAGGTTCCAGACGGCGGTGGTTTTAGTAAACAAATAAGATAAGCGCAGTTTCAACTCTAGTAAGATGGGCGGAGCTACATTTTGACAAAACAAAATAATAACTTCACTCAGGCGCATTATCAACAATGGAAGGCCTAGACTTAAATTATGTAGCAGTCATACTGTGTCAGTCATGATGACAGTCATGATAAACCTATATTTTGGGTGAAAACACTACAAAACCAAGTAAGATGATATTATTACTGTAATATATTTTTTTCAAAGAACATTTTTTAAATGTCTGAAAGCATTTTTTGGGTGTTTTTTTGCAATAAAAACGTCTTTTATTTTTGGCCCCCTCCCCCAACCGAACAAGTTCCCATGTTACATTGTAGGCCCTACCGGTATTTTGAGTAGGCCGAGTCTACTGGTATTAATATATTATCTAATAATTAATCATGTTCATTTTAATCTTAATAAGGCCTAGGGCTATTTGATTACTAATTATTGTTTTTTACAATTTCAGAAAATTGAATCACAACCAGTTGACACATATCAAGAAAGGAATATTTGATAACCTTACATCATTAAAACAATTGTAAGTATTAGAACTGCTTCTACCTAGATCCTAATTTCTTATTAGATATTGTATCAGCAGTTGGAAATATCTAGGGCGACGGTCGTTCGCCCGCAGCCAAGCGCACGTGGCTGCTTAGGCGACGACTAACTCGACCCTGTATAGGCTACACCTACCCGAGTTGGGGGGTTTCCAGAGTTAGCTATATCTGCACACGTCGCCCCGAATTTTTTTTTTAAAGATCTTGAAACTCGGTATATGACCTGACACGTGGACCATGATCTACAAAAAAAATCAGACCGATCCGATAACCCGTTCTGTGTTAAAAAAGTGCCTCAACATCGTTGAAAACCTTCCGGCTGGCTGGCTAATTCTGGCGGAGAGGAATAATAGCCTACAGAGTAAGTAGTCCTACATCTTAGAACTATGAAACTTGGACCACACTTAGATGTACCTCAGACGCAGTGCCATTTGCTTTCAAAACCAAAATCGGGTAACGGGGACCGGAGAAAATTAAAATTTTGAATATTAATCAAAACACATAATTACCAAGGCGTGGTAATTTGTACAAACTTGTAATTAAACGTGCTCTTAACCATTATAAATACCTATCACCCAAAACACACGGGGCTGAATTTGGGGGGACCGAGTGCCTTTTGCTTTCAAAACCAAAATCGGGTAACAGGGACCGGAGAAAATCAAAATTTTGGATAATAATCAAAACACGTAATTACTAAGGCGTGGTAATTTGTACAAACTTGAAATTAAACATGCTCTTAACCATTATAAATATCTAGTTCCAAAACACAAGGGGCTAATTTTGGGGGGACCGTGGACCCAAAAATGTCAAAAAACAACTCTGAACTTAAAAAAAATTGTTCAAAGGAAAGGTTATAAGTGAGAAGTTTCAAACGTGGAATACACTTTGTGTCAGGAAAATGAGAGAAATTCAACACTATGAGCGGTGTCCAAGACCAACTTCAAACAAACCGCCAATATCTGACACCGCAACACACTTTTGAAGGAATCGACTCCTTGAAAAAATTAATAATCATTCATCATTCACGCCTTGATAGGAAACAAACAGCAAAAAGATGTAATATCTCCCATAAATAGAAAAATTTGTATAAAAAACGGCAGCCAAGCTCTCCTTCAAAAGTCTTCGGCTGTGAATGCTGTGAGATGTAGGCATAGTAGTTGAGCCAAGCATTTCATTATTTCTCCCTAGTTTCGTATTGAAAAGAAGTAAGATCATTTTGCCTGTTGACGAGTGCCAAGCTAACCAGTTTCATAGTAAAAACAGTCAAAATTTTAAACTCAAAATAAAAAAAAAATTGCTTGGCCATTGACTTTTGTAATGAACCAAATTCAATGGCCAAGCAATTATTTTTATGATTTTGAGTTTAAAATTTTGACTTTTTTTTACCACAAAATGGTTGGTTTGGCGCATGTCAACAGGCGAAATGATCTTACTTCTTTTAAATACGAAACTAGGGAGAAAGAATGAAATGCTTGGCTCAACCTCTGTATCTCACAGCATTCACAGCCAAAGACTTTTGAAGGAGAGCTTGGCTGCCGTTTTTTTTTTTTTTTTACAAATTTTTGTATTTGTGGAGGATTGAACCTAACCTACCCCTACAGTATCATCATCATTACTCAATGCCGTTTCCTGCTTCTGGCAGGGTTAGCTTGGGTTTAGCAACCAAATTTTTCCACTTCTTTGTATCCTCCCACAATCGCATCTGACTCTTCTTCGATCTCTCATTGTCCAGGTTTCTGCTACATTCGTAAGGATTAGTATGAAATAGGTTTTATTATAGTGTCTTCTTAGTATACCCTATTAATTATTATAGGCCCCATACCAGCTATTGAGGAGGCATTGTTTTAAGCCTTACTAATGAGTTAAAATAGATTTTTTGATTGTAACTGGCAAGAGTGTGCGGAAGTACCTAGTTTAGTTGATTGTTACTAGGGTACCCTGTACGTTAGGGCCTACTTTTTTAGTCTTAAGTGTATATCTAGGGCTAAGAATGTTCTTCGGCTTCCTGTATAGCCTAGTCTCTACTTTGGGGCTACCTAGGTTTAAGTTTTTAGCCCTGATGTATATTTTAATCAGGTATTATAACTAGGGTTGCCGTTCGATGTGAAAATCATGATCAATTATTGGAGGCATGGAATCGATATGGTACCTAATCATATTTAGGGTGACCAGACGTCCTGGTTTTTTGTGGCCTGTTCCAGTGTCTCAAAAATAGTTCTCGGGATGGCAAAATTCCCCGGTTTTGAGAGTTCATCCAAATTATTCGTATTTTCCATTTATCTAGTTTATATTAAAAAACAATATAATTTTTCATACTATGAAAGACAATCCTACCCCTACTAGTTAATACAAAATACTATTTAATAGGGTTGCCGTTTGATAATCGATACAGTAAAACCTCTATTATCCGAGGTGGATGAGACCGGGTGCAGCTCGAATTATTGAAAAACTCGGATGATCGCGATTTTTTGTTCATTTGCTCTCGTAGCATAGCCTGATGGTAAAATGATATACATACCATTAAATGAACATAAATAAACAGCCTCTTAGTGATTACATCGGCTGCAGACTGCTTTGATGATAGAATGAATGTGTTGTCTCGTTATCTTATCTCATAACATAAACGACTGCTTTGTTGATAGAATGAATGTCTGGTCTCATTATCTTTATCTCATAATGTAAACAAAACAACTAGGTGAGAGTCTTGGCCCGAAGCCAATTGTCTGACTAAAGTGAGGCGATACGTAATCTGGGGCTTGGGAGGAGGAGGGGGGGGGGTGACAGTTATCTCCTCATTTGTCATTGACTGGAAGTCCCAATGCAATGTTTATTTCTTCATAATCATAGCCAGTCTCTATCATGTCGTCTTCAATGCCATATTTTGTCTCTTACTCTCTCCCTCCCTCTCTTCTCTCTCGTCCGCCGTCTTTGAGCAAGGTTGCGGTGGCGGCGACGGCAAGCACTCACAAAGACACTGACTCAACACTCTACGGCACCCTACCCTCGACCCCTGCCCCCAACCCCCCTTACAATTCACGCGCTGTGCAATTCTTACATGGCACGTCATTGTAGTAAACAGTATAGGGCCATAGGCCCTACTGCATGACATTCGATGTAAAGAACATAACATTTTGGTCTAATTAAAAAAAGGAAAGGGCGCAGGCTGAAACCAGTCGGATTACACAGCATCTCGGTTAATCGGAGCTCGGATGAACGAGGTCTTACTGTATATCAATGAATACTATTATTTCCCGAAAACGGAAGACTGAATCTCGAATAGCTTGCCGTTCCTAAATTTTGTAATTAACCACTTGCTCTGCAGAATTTTTATAAAATATTTCCAGTCAAGACATTAGGCCCCTAATCGCTTTATTCCATGAAAAATTTGTCCACTGCGAGATCTACAACACGCGTAAGGCGCGAAGTCTGAAGCGCAACGCATCGCCCCTGCCCTGCTGCAGTGTAGGCATGCGTGCGTGTGTTGCTGGGCAGCCTCACTCGCCGATTGCTCACCCTTGCCTCGTCACAACCAATATTGTGGTACTAGTACGCCACTCAAGGTCAACACAAGCATCTATCGAGATGCATTCCTCCCCACCTCACGCCAACTCGGTATCGCTTTACTTCATTCCGTAGTGCTACGATACTATTATCTTATCAGTTCTCTCAGGCCAATATTACATTGTTTATTTTAAAAGTAATGTTGAATATTATTCATCTAGTCACGTAATAAATATCGGGAGCATTGAATAGTTTTACTCATAATATCTCGTGAATGAATGAACGACAATCGCAACAAAAGCTGGAATGAAACTTCTCAGAACTAAAGATTTCCAAGAAGCACGACATAAGCACCACCTTCTCAAGACAACACACGAGCCGGGTAGCATCTGTTTACACTACATAGCACACTCTCGTCGGTCCGGCCAGCCACGCTTGGGGGGGGGGGGGGGGGAGGCTGCGCGCTCTCGTGAAAGACGTCGCTAGTGTGGGAAACCCCTGTTTTGAGCAAAATGAAGGAACAAAAGGATGCACTTGCAAAAGGTCCAAGGTCCACGTCAGTATGCAATAAAGTATAGTCCTAATTTTTATTCAATTATCGATCGACGTAAAAAATATCGATACTTATCGATCGATAATCAATTGCACATGCGCGATTATCGATATTCAAAAAATTCATATCGAACGGAAACACTACTATTAAATAAATACAACTCTTTCTGGACTACTACTTTGTTGTTGCTGCAGTGACCTTCAATAAGCCTACAATGATGCCTGGCCTTGTCTCGGCTTGAGTGGGTAGGGGTGGGGGGCTGCCGACTCTTCGGCGGCTAGCGCTGATTAGTCAGCAGTATTGCAATTGGTACCTAGTATAGTGTCATCCTTTATTGTACATAGGCAGGGCTCGAAATTGACGGCAGCCCGAGCCTGCCCAAAACACTGTCGGGCTGCCTGTTCTGTATTCCAGGCTGCCTGGAATTTCACATACAAAAAGCAATAAAAGGTTGATTTTCCTAAAATCGGAAATTACGTAAATAGGCATTAATCTCACAACTGTGGTCACAATATATATTTATTTACAAATTAACAAATGTAAATTATCTCATCTCATGAGAGTGATGAGACTAGCATGTGAGGCATTTGAAGACAAATTTTTCTTTATATAGCGTTATATAGCGGGACCAAAAGACCCCGGAAAAACAAAGAATGTACAGACCAAAAGAAAGATACGAAAAACAAAGAGTTAGGAAGTTCCAGAAACATTGGAAGAGTAATAATTCTTGGCTGCGGTACGATGAGACAAGAAATCTAATGTTTTGTCGTTCATGTGAAAACAGTGCGTTTGTGGATAAAGAACCTGCATTCCGAAATGGTTCCGATAACTTTAAATTGAAAGCCATTAAAAAGCACGCTGAGACAAAATGTCACACATCACTTGATTTGGCTGCTAAAGCAAATGAGAAAAAACGTAAAGGTGAGGATACTCTTGCTTTAGTCTCACTAAAAAAAATGAAAATGGACCAATTCGACCACCTAACTAAGCTGTTTCGCATTTTGCACGGTCTTATGTATAATTTATAATCAATTCCCCTAGCCTTTTTAATAAACAAATCCCTCTCTTCTGGTATCTTCCCCTCCAAACTAAAACTAGCAAAATTAATTCCCATTTACAAACATAGGGTAAAGGAAAGAAATCTGACATGAACAACTATAGGCCAATCTCCCTCCTTTCATCATTCTCTAAAACAGTGGTTCCCAACCTTTTTCATCTCACGGACCGGCAAAATGATAAAGTCAATTACACGGACTGGCGCGGCTACAAGGGGTCTGGGGCACAGCCCCAGCCGCCCGAGGCGAATTTTTTTTGGGTGTTTTATTACCCCTAGACGGCCTGTACAGCGATCTGAGCAAAAGGTAGACGAAGGGAAGAGGCAACCGGAAGACAGTGTACACATGAAACTTCATTCAAATTATCGTTAAAAATATATTAATAAATTTCTAATTATCGATTGTTAAACTTTTTCTAGTGATGTTGATTATAATTATGTACGTTTAACTTAGGATTGCGCGTTTACAATCGTGGTTGTTTCTACGCTCGGGTTTCCGCGCAACAAGCCTGTCATACTATTGTACTTTTTAATAGAAACGTCTCACAGGGTCTTCTCTTAACTTTTCACTAACTCACTAACATTACACTTAAACCAACATATTTTATTTTCTAACTATTAACAGTTAACACAACAAATGAATCAATTGAAAACAATGTAGGCCTACGAACCCAACAACATGACTCTAATACTCCTAAATACGCCCAGATTACGTCAACCACATTCACATTACATCGAAACAGAATAGTCCTACTTGTTGTACTAACCTAGTGAGACTGCTGAGCCTGCTTCCCCGACACTAGTTTGTCGATGCGTGGTTCTATGCTCGACAGGGTACTCGAAGTGGTGCTTGAATGTCCAGGCGATTTCTATGCTTCGTTTTAATTGAAGTCATTATTATTATTATTTATTTTCAATATGTCTGGATTACAAATACGTACATATTGCTGGTGGCAAGAGTAGAGCAAGGCCCCATAACACAATGTGCCTTGCCACCAGTTTAATATCTAAATGTTAAATTTAACAGCAACTTTATTTATTTGATTTATTGCGGAGAATCCAGCTTCACAAAGATATGTTGAGGGGAATGGCAGTAGCACTTGTAACGCAATGTCACTTAATCCAGGATACTCTGCACGCACTTTGATCCAAAATGCTGGCAGTGATGCATCACTTAGAAATATTGCTTCTAGTCCTTTGTCACTTGACAGTTCAATTAACTTATCCTCCTGCAGTGTATTTAAGCTGGTTGTAAACAGCTCATGTTTGAAGGGATTTCGAATCCATTCATTTCCTATTCTTGGGTCATCGTTTGCTGGGAAGTATTTGTTAATGCGATCAGCAAGAGATTTCAAATGCTCGACAATAACACTAGTCAAACTTTCAATGTTTATCTCGTCCCCGATTTCCGTAACAAAACAAGTGAGCTCCGGAAACATATCAAAACATTCATTTGAAACTCAGTGCCATAAATGTGGCTGTTTCCGGCTTAGCTGACCTTCGGAGAAAACCCTTGTCGTTACGCCTGCCATTGTCATTGCCGTCAATGCTCTCAACTTTATAAGTTGGTAGAAGTGGGTGTTTGTAGTCGGTATTGATTGATTTATAAATAAGTGTCCCCTCCTAAGAAAATATAATTTAGTCTCCATCCCGAGTACAGGTTAAATAATAAAGTGTAAAACCAAATTTTGGAATTTTTACACATTTCTAAAATATTATCAAAATTACAGCAAATATGCAGCAGCACTTCGCGGACCGGTAGCAATTAGTCCCGGTTGGGAACTACTGCTCTAAAATATATGAACTAATCATGCACGATCGATTACTCTCCTTTTTCAACTACCACAACTTGCTTTCTCCCAGCCAACACGGCTTTTTTAAAAAGAAATCAACTACCACGGCACTCTTCAGCTTTCTCTCCCCCCTCTACTCTGCTCTGGATAAAGGGGAGCATGCCGTGGGAATGTTCTATGATCTAAGCAAAGCCTTCGACACCATCGACCACAGTATTCTTCTCGACAAACTGTCAACCTTAGGAATCAGAGGAACGGCACACAAGTGGTGGGCTTCTTATTTTGACTGGTCGCAACCACGCAGTTGAAATCCAGTTTACAACGAAACTTTCCACCTATAAATATCTTTTCAAACCCAAAACACTTGTCACCGGGGTCCCTCAAGGCTCAATATTAGGTCCCCTTGCCTTCACACTAATCACCAATGACCTACCCAACTTCCTAGATGAGGACACCCTTACTCAGTATGCGGATGACTGGAGTCAGCTCCTAGCCTGTCCAAAAAACTCAATTGACGACTCGAAATGGGCGGAGCTTAAAACGATCGATACATCACGTGACTAGTATTGGGTATAAATCCTCATTTCGCAAGCTGGCGCCTGCTGAACGGCGCATCACTTATCACGCTCTAACTTTTATTCTATTCATTATTTGGACAACACTTAAATGAATAATATTTAGCAAACATATCATTCCTTGTAATAGCGATTATTCCGATTGTTTTGACAAAGTCGTTAGCTTGTTATAACAATGTACGCATCACACAAGTGAAAATTATCAATGACTTAAGTTTTCTCATTAATTAATTTGACAAAAAACTACTGATCGGATTTCGACAAGGATTCTTTGTAAGAATGCATCAGACTGTTTAGACAAGAAATATACTAACTTTCTAGGTAGAAAGTGCACTGAACGAAAATTTACAGCATAGAGTAATATGCAGCGTGCACTTTTTCACGGCTCATCCGCACGTCAAGAGTGCGTATTTTAGATAAAAACACATACCCTGCATATTACTCTATGCTGCAAAGTTTCGTTCAGTGCACTTTCTATCTAGAAAGTTAGTTTATTTCTTGTCTAAACAGTCTGATGCATATTTTTAAAGAGGTCTTGTCGAAATCCGATCAGTAGTTTTTTGTCAAATAAATTATTGAGAAAACTTTAGTCATTGATAATTTTCACATGTATGATGCGTACATTGTTATAACAAGCTAACGACTGTGTCAAAAAATCGAAATAATCGCTATTACAAAGAATGATATATTTGCTAAATATTATTCATTTAACTATTGTCCAAATAATGAATAGAATAAAAGTTAGAGAATGATATTGATAAGTGTTGCGCCATTCAGCAGGCGTCAACTTGCGAAATGAGGATTTATACCAACTAATTCCGCCATGTTGCCTCGTGACGTCAGGAGGCGGGTACAATTCAAGTCGTCAATTGCTGCAATGCCCCCACTAGTAAACAATCAAGCTTCCCAAATGTCTGTATATTGCCATAGCAACCTCTTAACCATATCACTAGCAAAGACTACCTACCTTTCTTTCCACTCCCCCCTCAACATCCCCAAATCTAGTCCCCTAATCTGGCTAGATGGAAAAAGCATCACTAGAACCAACTCCACTAAATTGCTAGGATTATACATGTCCGAAACTTTAGATTGGTCTATCCACATTAACCATGTGGCCTCTAAAATTCAAAGTGGTTGTTTCATTTTAAGGAAGCTCAAACAGCTAGTTCATCCCCACATACTTAAAATGGTTTACTTTGCTCATGTTCACTCATTCATATCATATGGCCTACTTTTCTGGGGTGCATCCCCCCATGCAATCAGAATATTCACCCTCCAAAAGAGAGCAATTCACATTATGGCTGGCGTTTCCAGGAGGCATACTTGTAGAGAGCTTTTCAAGGAACTAGGAATACCTACTCTGGCCTGCTCTCTTATTCAAGCTGCAGCGATATTTGTTCGTTCCTACCCTAATCTTTTCCCTCTAAACACCTCTGTCCACTCCCATTTTACAAGAGCAAATCTACAAATTCACATTCCCAACCATAAACTAACCCTATTCTCAAAAGGTCCACAATATCTAGCTTTAAAGGGGTATTTAACCGCTAAACTCAAAAAATATATTTCATTCAGGCTAACTAGTAATGAATTTAGCAATTAACAGAAAAATTATTGGGGCCACCATGACCTCCCAAACAATCAAACATGACATTTATCGAGCTAGGTCCCATCGGCAAAAATCTCCCATTAGAAATAACATGGGGACGACCTTTATGCGCCGTGACCTTGGAGGATTTTGATACAAAAAAATATTGGTCATTATTGATGTACTCTACAGCCTTTTCTGTAAATTCTCTAATATTGGTCATTATTGATGTACTCTACAGCCTTTTCTGTAAATTCTCTATATTTTGTTTTGTAATTTGGGCAAGTAGTCGGTCAAAATATGCTGATTACCAAGATGGGGTGTGATTTTGGAATACATATTTTTGCGTGTTTGAGGGTATACAGTGAAACCTCGATGCAATCTTTTCGCGGACCATCGTTTTTCGGCATCCATAGTTTTTTTTAAGAACTCCCAAGAAAATACCCATTTAAGCAATGATAGTAAATATTGCATTCATCGTTTCCCGATCGATCGTTATTCCGCATTCATCGTTTAAAAATCCAGTCCCCGAGCGTAATAATTGCTGGATGCATCGTTTTCGTTCGTTCCGTGAGTACTTTTTGCAGGCTACTGTACGTGTCATACGAACGACGTCGCCTGGCTGGCTGAGTGCCAGCTGGGACTGGGCGCATGCGCGTGGGCGGTACGTAATATATATGTCTTACGTAAAATGAAAATATATGCAGATAGAAGTTTGCTGTTAGTTAGTAGTGTACTATGCCCTGATTGAGTCACATTTGAGCTATGGGTTAATAGCGTGGGGAAATACATCAAAAAACAATTTTCATAAGATCTTTGTCATGCAAAAAAAGCTTTAAGAATAATAGATAAAATTAAGAAAGGGGATACATGTAGGGGACATTTCAAAACATTGAATATTCTTACTTTTGCATGCCTCTATATTTACAAAGTAATATTATTTTTAATTAATCATAGGGAAGATATAAAAAAAACATAAATATTCATAATTACAATACTAGGAGGAAAAATGATATATTTGTGACATCCCATAGGCTGGCTGTATATGAGAAAAGCCCCACATATGCAGGAATAATCCTTTTTAATAAGCTACCTGCCATTATCAAAAACAAACCAACTGATACATTTAAAAAGGATCTTAGGACATTTCTTGTTGAAAAAGAATACTACGATATTGAGGATTTCTTTATTTATTTATTTATTTATTTATTTATATAAGAGTCTAGTACAGCACAAGTACCATTTTACATAGACAATCCTAAAAAATATATAAATAAGTAAAAATTAAAATTACAATTAATAAACCTACAAATTAACAAACAATTAAAAAAAATGTTTAAAAAAAAAGAGGGGAAATGCTAATGACCATCAACTGCAGTCCAATCACGGATTGATTTTTTGAAAGTATTAAAATCAGAGAATATATCGAACTTGGTAAATTAGGTAAATTATTATAAAAGGAAGGTAAACGAAAGGTGATTGATCTACGGGTAATAGAAAGTCTAGGTCTAGTTACATGGAAAAGGTGCGTAAGCCTAGTAAAGCGGGATGGAACATGAAGTGGAAACATGGAGACAAGACTGGTGGACCGGAAAATGCCATTGATGATACGGTGCAAGAAGGACATGTCATAGCGTTTTCTTCGAGTGGCTAGATTTGTCATGAAAAGTTCACTCATATTTGTTGACGAGGCCAGGCATTAAAAGCTGGGACACGATGACGTACAATTGCATAGAAAAATGAAAGTACTCTAATTTTTAATGTTGGTATCAGCTGATAATGCCCAAATTGGACATTCTTGGCGGACAATGATAATATGTCTTGAAAATACAATTTATTTTACATATTATAGATGCCTAGACTTATATTATCTAGTAGCCTATCTTATATTAGTGTAAAAGTATATATTTTTATTGTGTATTATTGTATTGTTGTAAAAGTGTATTTGTAATTAATGTAAATTAGTTTAGTATTTTCTATACATCCTAATTCAAGTCTTAGTCTTTTGAAAAGACGTGTTTAATAACTAGCTAGCTTATAATGTATTGTTTAACTTGTTTATCTTCTCATAACATTGTAACATTATATGCTAGTATTAGGTATACAAAACAAGATAATAAAATGAAATGAAATGAAAATAGTATCTACGCATTCCATACCATCAATGCGATGCCGAGCGAGTTTCTGAACCGGAGTGGTGCAGTCAATGCAACAGTTGTTTGTTTGGCTCGCTCTGTGGTTGACAGTGTCGAATCCGATCAAAAGGCTTGAGTTTGACCTGTATCGTTGTGCGAGGTAACGCGCGTGTATTGTGTCTTGTTTTACGTACGTTTGTGTGAACTGTAGCGATGTCCAAAACGGTACGAACTCTTGCGGAAAGAGAAGAGGGCCGAGCAATATCTTTCCCAATGATTATATGAATCTTCACGGCCTTTCTTAAAAGGGACAATGCCAATTAATCAACCGTTAAGCAAAAACCTTAGCCCAGGGCCGACATAACCTAAAACTAGGATAGGTCTGCTTGAAAGACGTTTAGCAATGTTATGCACAACAATGTACTAGAAACCTATTATCTAGGCCAAAATATTGAAAAATATAGTTAGGCCCAAAGCCTATTAGCCTATCATCGTGTTGTATGTAGGCTCTAGGCCTTCGTAGCCTCGTCAAATGTCAAAACTGGGTGCAAATATGTTTGTTTGTCCAACTGGGCGTAACGTGTACTTATTACTCCTATTTCCGGTTTTATGACGTACATCCGACGATTCCAGGAGTAAATATGTGAACCTGGTACAGGACAAACAAACAAAGCTAGTGAGTTGGAGAACATACTCTATATGTGGTACGCTCAAGCTAGGGCTTCAAACGTGCCCATTGATGGGCCTCTGTTACGGGAGAAGGCCCTACTACAAATCGCGGCCAGACTGGGCTTGGAAGAAGACGAGTTCACTGCGTCAAATGGCTGGCTGCAACGTTTCAAGGAAAGAAGAGGCCTAGTTTATAAAAAATTGGCAGGGGAAAGTGCTGCTGTTGACCCTGAAACGATTGAGATGTGGATGGCCGGTCTACCACGATTGGTTGCCGGTTACGCCCCGCGCGACATATACAACGCCGATGAAACCGGTCTCTTTTACAACGTATTACCGGATAAGACTCTTACATTAAAAGGGGAGTCCTGTCATGGTGGGAAAAATAATTTGTTTATATTAATGTTGAATTAATGTGTTTATGTTAATGATAATGTGTATATTTTTTAATGTTTTTTTGACCTAATACTGGCTATTTTTTCTGATATGGTACAATTGATATATTTTAGAGACATATCTGGAAACCCTTGGGTTTGTGACTGCGAGCTAGTGTGGCTTCTTGATTGGGCACACAACCGGTCAGTGAAGCTGGCTTCGGTTGCCAAGTGCAGCTTGCCCGCCGCTTGGACCGGCCAGCCACTCAGGAAGCTGAAGGCGGCATCAAATAGCTTGAACTGTGCAGAGCGGCCACCGATACCGGCCGCCATGGAGCTGCAACCCTCCCACAGTCAGGTGGTGTTTGAAGGAGACGCGTTGTCTCTTCACTGCCGGTCGCCCTCCACCAGCCACGAGCCTCTGACTTGGACTTGGGAGGACAAGGCTGCAGGGGATGCGTTCAGTGATGTGGCCATCACCGGGCAAGATCCGAGTACGACCGGCGTCGTTGAGAGCTGGCTACGGATCAATCATCTTTTGAGCGGCCATACCGGACTGTGGAAATGCCATCAAGTTTCTGAGCACAAGAATCGGTCGCTGGTCATTGCTGTCATTGTAATATCTGAGAAGACAGTTTACTGTTCCCAACAAAGTGAGTTCATTTGTATTTGTATTATGTATGCCTAACTAGAATAGTGTTTGAAACTATACAATTGTTTAACATTATCAATTCCAAATAGTCAATTAATTCAACAAAAGCTTAGCTTATCTTTTGCGGCTAAAATAAGCATTTATTTTTTGTATTGTAAATTAAAATTATATAATGACTATTGAGTTGTAACAATTAGGAAAGGGCCAACCGGCTAGTTTAGTATAGATTGGAGAAGGGTTGGCAGGTTGGGAAAGCATAGAGAACATAAAGCCCAACCTGAAGGGCTGGGGGCGACAAAACTTTTCACCTGCTGATGACAACTGCAGCTAATTTAAAGTTGTTTGTTACCTTAATCCACGACGCGTTTTGTCCTTCACAACTTTAAACAACTTTAAATTAGCTGCAGTTGTCATCAGCAGGTGAAAAGTTTTGTCGCCCCCAGCCCTTCAGGCTGGGCTTTATGTTCTCTATGCTTTCCCAACCTATCAACCCTTCTCCAATCTATACTATTGAGTTGTAAACTTAATAAGCCTGATAGTGATAATAAACAAAACTATGTTGTTCTTGTTGCAGGAATACTTGGCCTTGTTGTAATGTATTATTGTAGTGTAGTACATTCAACTTTTCACCTGCTAAGTGCTAATGATGGCTGCAGTTAATTTATATCTACCTTAACCCGTGACACCTTTCTTCCTTTTAGGTCTCGTTATCAGGCAGATAATGATCTACTAAAAATCAGCTGGCTAAATACAAAAATAAGGTTATAAAATGTAACAAAACCAGAATTACTTCCATCATGGCCCTACCACTGTTTTAGTTTTTGTTGTACCTTTTGTTCTGTGTGTAGCTAGGTACCGGTAAATTATTAGTAGATCCTAGGCCTAGACCTGATGAGTCCCAAAAGATGGAAATGCATCGGGGAAATCGAGCAACTTTATCATTAGCGGGTGTAAAGTTGCGTGTGTTGTATTATGTAGAGGTCCTATCTTTTCTTTTACAGCCTGTGACCTCTGACTCTACACTCACAGGTACTAAAAATTCAAGTTTTACTATTGCATATTTACTGTTTGATTTCAGTTACATCTGACAGTAGAGGCACTTACACGTGGCCCAAGACTGTGATGGGTATAATGGCGGAGTTACTTTGTGAAGGGGAACAATTGGGAGGTCGGAGAGCATACCACTCTTGCACCCTGGAAGGGCATTGGGTTGCGTTGAACACCTCTGCATGCCCTTTTGTCAGTGAGACTACCAAAATATTGGAACAGTTTGCAAAAATGAACTTAAGTCTGACCAAAGGCACAATACTAGAGAGTGCCAAGAGACTTAAAAACTTCACCGGCGATGGTAAACAACTCCAAGACAAAATGGACGTTATCTTTGTAACGAAAACCATTGAAAATTATTTAAATTTTTTAGCACAAGAAAAAGAGTTGGGATCACTTTTAGTAGATATTGTCAGTTCTCTTCTTCGCATTCCTGATGAAGTGATGCGATTGGCAGAAGCCGAAGGTAAGGCGTGTTCGCGTTTGGTGCGTGCCGTGGAGTACATGGTCGAGAACACGCCCTTGCTGCAAGCGCACGGAGCGAGTATCGCCGCAGAAGAGTTTCGAGTCAAGAGGGACACTTTCCCCGGGCTGACATGCACATGGTATAGTCACGGTGGGGGGGCCAGTCGACTGTTCCACTGCTCCAACAGCAATGCCACTGCACTAGTAGGGGCCAAGACGAAGGTGATTGAAGCATCCATACAGGTACCGGCCTCTCTCTTCTATCAGCTGGAAGTGCAGGGAGTGCAAGGAACATCGCTCGCTCGACAGCTCACTGTCGTGATGTACGAGAACGCAAACTTGTTCCCCACTCGAGACCTAGGCGAGGAAGTGACGTCTGCTGTCGTGGGAGTGAAGTTAGTGGGAATACCGGCCTCTAGTCTGGCCGAGCCGGTGTACGTTGTCTTGCGAGCGCCGCAGTCGGGTTCCACAGTTACGCCGCGACCCGTGTGGTGGGACGGGATCAATGGATGGAGCTCGCAGGGCTGCCAACTCTCCTATCTGGTCGACGGGCTGATCGTATTTCAGTGCAATCGACTCGGTTATTTTGGGCTGATCCAGGAGACAGATCACTCGCAGGATATGTCGGGAAGGTAGGCCACATTAACATTGTTATATAGTAAAATTATAATTTAAAATATTAAATATACTATTAGTATGCTAGTACTAGTATATAATATACATTTAATATGCCTTATATTGAATAGAAGGTTTTTAACCATAAAACTGCTTTGAGGACATAAATTGACTGATAAGAACTGTCATAAAAGTTAGCCCTGATGTTTGATAATTGTGAGGATTACAGAAAACAAAGAAAAATAGTTAAATGCCATCGTTAGCAATGTACTATTGTCTTTAAATGAACTCTAAAATAACAAACTCATACGTGCTAAATGTTTGACCTTCAAACACTGCTGCTGAAGAATTGCTTATTTGTGGCATGTGGAATCAGGCATACGATTCGAACCAGTCAAAACCGGCTACCTACCTAGTATGTATTGCAAAACCTCATTATCGACATCACAATTAGGTATCAAGAATACAATCCTGCACATGTTTTCTACCATAGGCCTACATGTATCTGCGCTGAGGCTTTGGTGGAGACAAGTTTTAGCGCCTGGCTTTCTGTTTTTTCCCGGGTAAACTTTTAATAACATTTATAAAATTTTGTGTAAACAGTTAAAAAGGAACAATCTATGAGATCCAGTACATACAATTCATTGATTCATCAATTTCGACTAATAAAAGTGAGATATCTGTAGGCCTAATTTAGTCGATTTTTTTAACTGTCAATTATTCCAAGTTTTAACTACCTAGCACCTAGATATTTTACAAGCTAATCGTGAACTTGATCTCAACATTATTTAAATCAATTGAACATGCATGATAGCTTTGAAAATTTTAAGTTAAATCGTTTAAATGTCTAATAGATCATTTTTTCAGAATTAACTGCGCATGCACGCTCCGTTGCAAAGCATTATAGGAGAAAGCCAGTTTACATGCTAAATGTCATATGCTTGGGATTGTGGCAGACTGCACTGACTGTGTTGGAAACGCAGTACTCCACACACCCGAGCATGTCATTTAGCGTGTAAATTGACTTTTTCCTGTAATGTTTTGCGCGCGCAATATAGAGGGCGCTGGTGATTTTGAAAATTGTCTATTGAAATTTCAGAATTACACTAAAACTCGTGTTTTTTATTTTACAATTTAATTTTTTTCTTCCTGGACTTGTCTTGCAATGATTGTCTATGGCTATTTTTTGCAACTGAATGTGGGTATCAATGAAATGGTTCTGCATTAACGTTCTTTCAAAATTTGATGATTAGTAACCATTTAGCTATTACCATTTGAAACCTAGAGGCCTAGAGCACATGCTCTTTTGTCTTTTCTTGCACTTAGCTGCGGCAACTCTTCTTAAAAACATTTCTATAATGCATAATGCAAACATCTTTTGTTGGAACAGTTAAACTATGTGGAGTTTAACAAACAAGTAGATTTGGTCTCTACTGGGGCCTATAAATCAGTTTTATTTAAAGGTTGGTGAGACAATTCAGAGTAAATAGGGTAACTAACTCCCAATAACACCAGTGTGTTTTAGACAAATTTATTGTATCATATAAAATATGTATTACGAGTTAACCCATCTGCACCAGCACCCCAAAATGCTAGCGCGCCCACGGAATCCGAGCACTTTTGCCCTCTGCACATCGAAGTTGCAGCGTAGTACGGTAAGAACAACGTAATCAACATCATCACTGTCACTATCACTTATTATTACCGTAGCATTATTTCTAGGCCTAGGCCTGTTCACAACTAACAATACACGAATTTGTAGGGCTATAAGTACGCACTCGCGATCGTGATCACGCCCATTCCTAACCTCAATGTTACTCCCACGCACACAACGCACATTTCTTCTTCGTTGTCACTTTCACTTACTATATCTGCACCGGTTCTACGCAAACGATTAAAATCACAACCTTCACCATCACTATCACTGAAATCTGATCCAAGAACTTTCAAAAATTGACTATTTAGGATTGTTTTTGCCGAGAACGATGCTTTGGTTGATCCGAATCTGCCATTCTTGACAGTAGTCCGGCGCGTAAGTTTCACGTCGATAACAAAGTCGATTGTAGCTTCAAGTTTTTGCCGTAAGAGTACCAAAGAACACAACTAGATGTCACTACATGTTTGACGCGGGAAATGCAACAAAAAGTACAACAATTGGCCGATAGGAGCTGATACTACTGCAGTTTGAATGGAAGCGCGCGTAAATGCGGACCAGTCCGCTTATGGTTTCCGTGGCCAGGCTATGATTTGCGGACTAGTCCGCTTATGGGTGCAGATGGGTTTTTAAGACCTGACACCAAAGATATCTTTGCTAACACATTGTAAATAAAGTAGGAAGCTTCGCAAACGCTTTTTCAGGCGTTGGATGAGCGTAATAAAAAAAAATAAAAAAAAAGCGGAAAATTGCGATTTTTATGAGAAATAATTTTTTGATTACGCTCAATTTTCACACGAATATATTAATTCATAAAATTAAGGTTTTGTGAAAATACCATTACAATCGGATAAAGCATATAGGTGTTAAAAGTCGAAGAAATTTTTAAAATTAAAAAAATCGTAAAATTGTGATTTTCATGAGAAATAATTTTTTTGATTGCGCTCAAATTTCACACGAATATATTAATTCATAAAATTAAGGTTCTGTGAAAAAAATCATTACAATCTGATAAAGCATGTAGGTCCTAGGTGTAATAAGTCAAAGAAATGTTTTAAAAATCAAAAAAATCGTAAAATTGTGATTTTTATGATAAATAATTTTTCGGTTGCACTAAAAAATGTGGCAGTTCTAAGTTCAGAGATTTCGAAGACCTCCATATAATTTCATCGCAATTAGAGTATCGGTTCAGCCGGAATCGTGTTAACAGGCACACAATAATACAAACAGAAAAAAAAAGAAAAACATCCCGGATTTTTTTCTCCAGTGTAGTTAAATGGAATCTTTGCTTCGCTCATCCAATAATGTGTTAGGCCAACAAACCGTTCTTTAAATTCGAAAATATCTTTTTGACACCTTGTTACCTGTGTCTTTTTTCCACATTACATCGGTTTCGTTCCAGATTATTCGGCATGAAGTTCCGGTTTTGCCATCCCGCCGTGTATGTTGGCGGTTTGATCGGTGTGGCCACCCTGACTGCGAGCGTGATGGTGTTCATCACCTGTTACCCCTCGATCCAGATGTCTAAGAAGACGAAACATTCGCTGGTCAACACTTGGCTTGCTCTCGACCTGCTCTGCTTCATGTACGCAGTGGGGATCCACCAGACGGAAGATATCCGGGTCTGTCAGTGTGTCGGTCTAGTGTTGCACTATCTGTCTTTGTCGGCCTTGCTCTGGATGGGAGTCACCATCAGCAACATGTACAAACAGGTACGTACCAGTGGAATAATGAAATGTTCCAGTTTTTTAATGTCCGCAACTAGGTATTTGAACGTTTGAGGATTTTCTTGGTGAATTATACAATTTTAAATGAAATAAAAATGTTTACAGTAGGTCCAAGCAGTAGTAAATTCTAACTTTGCAGACATAAATAACTATTTGTTGATACATCACCAACTTCATCTGTTGTTACATTCAACTGGGATTTAGCTGGGCATTGAAGATCATATTCGTTGCCATTAAATTAATAAGTTGGTCCTAAATTAATTTTCCTAAGCATTTACATTGAACTGCAACAATGTTCGTTTCAAAATGCGTTTTTTAACAAGCCTACATAACTTTTAAAGTTTTTTTTAGAGGCCATGCATTGAATGCATGACATGTCATTTAAACCATTAAACCACTTACTCTACCTACCCCTACAGGTGACAAAGGCCGGATCCCTTCACTCGGCAGCCGACGACGAGCTGCCTTCGGATCAGCCGGTCACTCAGAAGCCGCTGCTGGGTCTGTATCTCGTCGGCTGGGGTATCGGTCTGATCGTGTGCGGTATCTCGGGGGCTGTGAACCTGCGACAGTACGCCGGACACTCGCACTGCTTCCTAGTGTCGGGTCCCGCGATCAGCGCGGTCTTCGTTCCTGCTGCGATACTAGTGCTCTACCTCGCCGTCTGTTTCCTGCTCATCCGGTGCACGGTCCGGAACCTGGACACGCATAGACAGCTCTCCGAGGGAACTCAGGTGACTGAGAACGTTGATCTAGAGCTGTTAGATTCTAGGAATAGTAATCTAGCTCCCGAGAGAACAAGTCTGCACAGTGCTTCGACTCCTACTACGTCTAGTGTGGTTGAAGACCCAGAATACTCATCCTTAACCCAACTGAAAGCACATGTGATAATCTTAGTGTTGTATATACTCACGTGGACTGCAGGTGCACTCGCAACCACGACTCCCTTTCGAGACTATCTTCCATATGAAGAAGCCATTTTTAGTATTATTTATGCTGTTCTCGCATCATGTTTAGGAAGCTTTGTTATGTTCTTCTATTGCGTGGCAAGAAGTGACGTTCGTAAAGAGTGGTACCTGGGAAAGACTTGGTGCCACCATAAACCAGGTAGGTGCTGCAGAACTAGAAGCATATCAGATACCAACCCGGTGCTCATTGTGCCTACACCGAACATTTCAGCACTCGGTGGTGCGACCATCGTGTCCAGTGGACTCAGCGTCAACAACTCTCTGTCTCATCATACCGACAAATCTTCGAGGACAAACAAGTCTGTCAATGCTGCAAAGGCGGCGATTGAGCTAAATCATAGAGCTATGAAGACCGACTTGCCTCTCGAGCAAAGATCTAATGTTAATTTGGTAGTCCTGCATAGGCAACAGTATAGATCTAATAACAGTGTGACCACCTTCACGGAGCCGTCCGGGATGAGCAGTGCAGAGATGTTTTATAATCCGCATCAGAGTACAGTCGCACGCAAGTTCTTCCGGAAGCAGCGTCGCCACATGAGACAGAACAACCTGGGCACTAGGCGTCGGGGGGATGGAGGAGGGGGGGATACAGATTCGAACAGACCGCGGAGCGCAGTAGACCAGAGACTAGATTACACCCTGCGATCAAACCCTCGTGACAGCGTTCACACGGACGCAAATAGAAACAGCGGCGATGTTAGTGGCATGGATCTGCCTCTAGAGAGACTGGTTATCGGAGCAGAAGAAGTTGAACTATTTACTCCCAATGTTGCTCCTGATAACAAGTCTGAAAGCGGAGATGAGAACCTCACATTTGAGGGTGAAGCCCAACTGGCAGAACTAGCTGCTGAATTCCAAGCGATTAAAGACGAGATGAAAGAGACCCGAATGAAGGAAGCACAGGTTAATGGGGTCCATGACGTCGGTGATAGTTTGTCATTTACGGAAGAAAATCTTCTTAATGGATCTGCACTAGACATCGGTATTGTCTATAGTAACGGTATTGAAAAGTGCGAGAACAGTCAAAGTGACGAGATAAATTCAGTCACCGCTACGCCAGAAATGTGTAGTTTGTTAAGTAATGAGGACTCTAGGTTTGCTAGCCAAGTCATGGACTCTGATAGTTTGCTCTCTCTCGATCCAGTGGAGGGGGTGGATATTGACATAAGTTTGTCGAGACTAGACAGAAAGCACGAGTGTTCGTCGTACAGCACAAATTCGTCTCAGTTCACCTCGAGTGCTTTGGAACTGGAGAGTGAGGAACAGGAGTGTTTAACAAGTGCTAAGAAGCCTTATGCCGATATCATAGATGACGAACATGCTGCGATTGTCAATAAGAAAGAAACTAGTGTGTGAGTCTCATAAACAATATTATTAAGCTACATAATAATAATTATTAATTATCAACTAGTAATCACTTTGTCCACAATATGAATATATAGTACAAATCTTAACATCATGATATACAGTATACTACAGCCATAACTTACATACAGTATTAATCTCTTTGATATGTATTCCTAATGGTGAAACATGGAATATCTAACTATTATTTATTTTTAATGTTAAAGAATACGATTTGCCAAAACTCGCAACAGAATCGAACGCATACTGGTACATACTTAAATGAATGTGCATCCATATTTTTAACCTAGGTATTAGATACTGTGTTAAAAGGTGAAAACTCAATTCAAAATAGTAGACTATTGCCTTTTAAAGTTTAGTTTTTGAATTCTTTCTACAGACATTGAACTTCTGAAATCAAACTTTCTTATTTAAATGCACCGTCTTGTTTTTCTTGTCTGTGAATGGTTTCCTGGCTATACAGTCTTTCCGGGCAACACACAAACAAATGATTTGATATGTAGCGTATCGGTAATCAATTAGGTACCTAGTACGGTAGTACCAAGCATATTTCTTTGATTGCTCCCAGAAGTACGAAACGGGTCATGTATTTACTAAGGTAACAAACAACTTTAAATTAGCTGCAGTTGTCATCAGCAGGTGAAAGTTTTGTTGCCCCCACAGGGCTCGAAAATTCCTATGCCCGAGTTGCCCGGGGCAACTAACACTCCAGGCACGGGCAACCATAATTTATAGTTAGTTGCCCGTACGGGCAACCAACAAATTTGGTTAAAAACTCGAGTCGCGCAAGATTTCACTAAGTAGAAACCTACTTTATCGACAAGCGACAGATGCTCGATGTATTTCCAAGACTTGCCACAGGCTGCACCACGCACCACTACAATCGCACTCCAACCGATATCGACCTATCTACTTTACCCATAATTAAGTATTCACAGCTGTTGAAAAAATGGGACATCTGAGACTTGTTTACCTTCTCCCGTTTAGTGAAATTCCAACAATTTTTGACACTTTAAAACCATTGCGTAATACTGAACCATTCTTAAATGGATTTACGGAACTTTTTTAACTGTAGGCCTAGTGGAGTACCTAGCTTCAACGTCTCGGCCTACGGCTACTAAGCCACTCACAATTAACAAAGATGAGATAGGCCTAGGACCATCATTGCCTAGGCTAGGCCTAGCTAATGAACCTGCCAAAAAAGTAAAATATGACCGAGAGTATGATAAAAAGCGGGTACGGTACGTAAAGTCAGTAAAGTTATTGACTCGTGGCTGTTGTTAAAATAAAGAAAATTGTCGTAGGCCTACATATGTAAAAATAAATAAAATTATTATGTCAACCTTGAATTTAGTCTGGGCAACTAAAATTTTGGGCCACTTGCCCAGTAGATTTTTTAAAATTTGTCGAGCCCTGCCCCAGCCTTTCAGGCTGGGCTTTATGTTCTCTATGCTTTCCCAACCTGTCAACTCTTCTCCAATCTAAACTAATCACTCCTTAGTTACCTATGTTAGTAGTTAGTACCTATGTTGTCACTTGTTAGTGGCGTGTTTGACACCAAGCTTTACACTTAACAACTTCTATCTCTACCCAGTCATATCTGCTGCCACATTACAGTACATGCAACAGATACTTGTAAGGTACCTATATAATTTAATCATTGCATTTTTGAAGCTATGTGGCCTTACACCATGTTTACATTACTTTTGTTGAACGCTGGTTGATTATTAGTTGAATGGGTTTATTTTGCAGTGAATCCAAGTCAAATCTCTGATTTTATGTTCTGGACTTTGTTGTAGATCTTTTTTGACAATTAGAATAGATTGCTTGCACCATGAATATTTTTAGTGTTGGTCATGGTGGTATATATCTTTAGGTGATTTCACTTGCGTATCCAGCAATGCTATTTTTGTGGTCGCTTAATGCACGCAGTTCAGACAGAATCCGCCAGGATCGCGACGTGTCAGGTGGTAGTCACGTGACGAGAAAGTCGATAAAGAAGTTTTTCCAAACTTCTTTATCGACTCTAATACCTCGAGAGATGGCGGTGTGTATGCACTTTATTGAAGGCCGTGCATTCAGATCCGTAGGCGGAACATTCGAATTTCCGAATTCGAGCCATCTGATTGGTCCCCAAGGCCGCCATCTTGTAAGTTCTATGTCACGTGACTACCACCTGACACGTCGCGCATTCTGTCGGCGACCGCCTGCACTGCGTGCATTAAGCGACCACAGAATTCTGGCAGTGAAATCACCTAAAGATATATACCACCATGGTGTTGGTCATTAATCAAGTAATCACTAGGAAGCTTTGCAAACGCTTTTTCAGGCGCGTTGTTGGATGAGCGTATGTTTTTTTAAACAAATAAAATGTAAAATTGCGATTTTCATGAGAAATTATTTTTCGATTGTGCTCAAATTTAACACAAATATATAAATTCATAAAATTGAGATTCTTTGAAAATATCATTACAATCGGATAAAGCATGTAGATGTTATAAGTCGAAGAAATTTTTTTTTTAAACGAAAAAAGCGTAAAAATAGTAAATTACGATTTTCATAAGAAATTATTTTTCGATTGCGCTCAAATTTCACACGAATATATTAATTCATAAAATTAAGGTTTTGTGAAACAATCGTAACAATCGGGTAAAGCATGTAGGTGTTATAAGTAGAAGAAATTTTTTAAAAATAAAAAAAAATCGTAAAATTGCAATTTTAATGAGAAATGATTTTTTGATTGCGCTAAAAAACGTGGCAGTTCTAAGTTCAGAGATTTCGAAGGCCTCCATAAAATTTCATCGCAATTAGAGTATCGGTTTAGCAGGAATCGTGTGGACAAACACACAAAAATACAAAAAAAAGAAAGAAAAAAAAAACATTCCGGATTTTTTTCTCCAGTGTAGTGAAATGGAATCTTCGTTTCGCTCGCTACGCTCATCCAACTATCCTGTTTGTCGACATGAAAGTCATTTGCCATTAGGCCTACCTGAATAATAAACCTACCATTGAATGCAATCTTCTTTCATATGCAGGGCTAAAAAAATACCATGCCCGAGATGCCCGGGGCATGTAAAAAAAGTGGTCGGGCACGTAGATTATTTTCCCACATGCCCGTCCAGGCATGTGGGAAAATCTCTCACTATCGCTTGCGCTTAGCGAGTAAACAAGATAAGGAAAAGCCAGCCTCTGCAGTATCTATATTCCCATGGTCTTAATTTCAGCTATCACCTAGCTTTTAGACTTCTAGCAGATAACATTTGAATTGTTATGGTAATTATTTATGCAGTATAATCTCTGGAAGAGCGCGAGTGGTAAGGCAGAAAGTGGGGGGGGGGGGGGGGGGCTTACTCAACACACTGCCACAAGTCAGTGGTATGAACAAAGGACATTATAATTCAAAATACTAGAAAAACGCTTAAGTCCCGCCGCGTTGTTGGATGAGCGTAATTGGCGCATTGAGTAGCCAAGTGTTATGCGGATTTTCTGTTCTGTGAAAAAATCATTACTAAGTTAAAGATTTTTTTTAAATTTATTTAAATTGAATTAAAAATAAACTTTAAAAAAAAAAAAAAAAAAAAAATTTTGATTTTCATAAAAAAATTATTATTGTACTCAAATTTCAAACGAATATATTAATTCAAAAAATTAAGGTTCTGTGAAAAAATCATTACAATCGGATAAAGCATGTTGGTGTTATAAGGCAAAGAATTGATTTAAAAAAGAAAAAACCCGTAAAATTTCTATTTTCATGAGAAATAATTATTCCATTGCGCTCAAATTTCACACGAATACCTAAATTTATAAAATTAAGGTTCTGTGAAAAAATCATTACAATTGGATAATAATCCTGTCAAATAAGATCGTATATTGACGTTTGGAGGAAAAAATTGCGATGTCGCTGAATTTTTGCAGAGACCTTCCTTAAAGGATGCTTATCAACATACTAAAACTCCCTTACAATCGGACTGGAGCTTCGGCCGCCATATTGGAAAATGGCGGCCAAAAAGTGTTTGTTATCGAATATCTCCAAATTTGTTTGAGATACAAAATATCTCAATGACAAAAATATTCCCCATTTAATTCCCTACAAAACAGGTGTCTCCTATAGTTTTGGTAGGAGCAAAGGTTACGTCAGAAAATCGGGGTTTATATGTTGCTCATTGGAGTACCAGCTTATTTCCAAATTTTCACGCCCAGCATCAAACAATGCCCGGTAAATCCATAAGAAATCGATTTAAATACAAAAGGACTTTTGTACGGGGTTCATGGAAGCTTCCATTAGTATTTTAACAAATCAGGTCTGCGAAATCGAATTTTGCTTTACCCGGAATTTAAGTTTTTCCATTGTTGGCATTTCAACAGAAATGCCCTTTTTGACTGTCCATTATTAATCACTAAATAGCATTGGAGGAAAAATTCTTCCTACGCACATTGAAATGACTCAAATAATGATCCGATTACAACCAAAGTTTAAATCCAATATGGCTGCTAATTCCTAATATCCACAAGATCAAAGTGAATTATGTAACAAAAAGAGTCTAAAAACAGCACGAAAACAGTATTCATATTGTGAATATTAGGAATTAGCAGCCATATTGGATTTAAACTTTGGTTGTAATCGGATCATTATTTAAGTCATTTTAATGTGCGTAGGAAGAATTTTTCCTCCAATGCTATTTAGTGCTTAATAATGGACAGTCAAAAAGGGGCATTTCTGTTGAAATGCCAACAATGGAAAAACTTAAATTCCGGGTAAAGCAAAATTCGATTTCGAAGACTTGATTTGTTAAAATACTAATGGAAGCTTCCATGAACCTCGTACAAAAGTCCTTTTGAATTTAAATCGATTTCTTATGGATTTACCGGGCATTGTTTGATGCTGGGCGTGAAAATTTGGAAATAAGCTGGTACTCCAATGAGCAACATATAAACCCCGATTTTCTGACGGAACCTTTGCCCCAACCAAAACTATAGAAGACACCTGTTTTGTAGGGAATTAAATGGGGAATATTTTTGCCATTGAGATATTTTGTCTATCTCAAACAAATTTGGAGATATTCGATAACAAACACTTTTTGGCCGCCATTTTCCAATATGGCGGCCGAAGCTCCAGTCCGATTGTAGGGGAGTTTTAGTATGTTAATAAGTATCCTTTAAGGAAGGTCTCTGCAAAAATTCAGCGACATCGCAATTTTTTCCTTCAAAAATTCTTATTTGACAGGATTATAAAGCATGTAGGTGTTATAATCGAAGAAATTTTTTAAAAATCGAAAAAAATCGTAAAATTGCGATTTTCATGAGAAATAATTTTCCGATTGCGCTCAAAAACGTGGCAGTTCTAAGTTCAGAGATTTCGAAGGCCTCCATAAAATTTCATCGCAATCGGAGTATCGGTTTAGCCGGAATCGTGCGGACAAACAGACAAAAAAAAAAAAAAAAAACATTCCGGAATTTTTTCTCCAGTGTAGTAGAATGGAATCTTCGCTTCGCTCGCTACGCTCATCCAAAAAGCACCACTATGTCCTGATAACTTATTTTAATTGTTTAAAAAAATTGGGCATGTAAGTTTTCTGTCTGGGCATGTAAAATTATCTCCAACATGCCCAGCCGGGCATGTGCCATTTAATAATTTTTTTGAGCCCTAATATGCCAATATTTTTATCTTATTGGGCCACCATCATGCATTAAATGATGAATTGTGATAAAGCTCAAGAAAGTGGGTCAACATCTTCTAAGCACAGATGTCGTTTAATTGTTCTTGTGCAGTCATAACTCATTTGTATACCATTTGCAATAAGTATCTAATTTGGTGTTGTGTAGGAACTTTTTAAAAAGAGAATTCCTTTCTGGCAAACTTTTAAAGCAACACGTTCCTTGTTATAACTATTAAAAAAAGTAAAAACGTTACATATTTGGGAAACTAAAAAGTAAAAACAGTACACATTTAAAAATTCCCCACCTTCCTCCCCAACAAGACAAAATTTGTCATCTTAACAGTGGTGTAGTGGTGCCTATACGGGCGTATATGCCGTATACGCACTGCTCGCGCTAGAAAATGTTCGTGTACACACTGCTTTTGCTTGTGATATGAGTGATACGCAATAATACGGTCGTAACCATGTTTTAGAAAAATATACTAGGAAACGCTCAGTTGGACGCGTTGATAAGCGAGCACGTGATAGCTAGACCCACATTGCACATTTTTTTTAAATTTTTAAATTTACGACGTTCGCGTTTCCAGTATTATTTATCACACACATAACAAAAACTTGTAGAAATACAGCCAAACCTTACACACTCAAAAGGAATGAGATCTAAAAAAAGGGCCAAGCTCATCTACCCTTCCACATTTGCGCATTCTTAATTCATAAACGTACAGTGTCCCATAACAGCATCCTCGAAAAGCTTGGCAAAATAGAATTTGCGATTATTAATTTAACGTAGTAGTTTATCCAAGTTCTTTTTTTGTAATTAATTTAAACGTAAACATGCAAATTCTATTTTGCCAAGCTTTTCGAGGATGCTGTTATGGGACACTGTACGTTTATGAATTAAGAATGCGCAAATGTGGAAGGGTAGATGAGCTTGGCCCTTTTTTTAGATCTCATTCCTTTTGAGTGTGTAAGGTTTGGCTGTATTTCTACAAGTTTTTGTTATGTGTGTGATCTTATTACTTTTTCAAGTTCCATTACAAAATTATTTGTTAAAATATAATATTTTTATCAAAGTTGATTTAATTTTTATGGTATTAGCAATAACAATAGGATGTAAAATATCTAGGCCCGGATTCATGTACATCCTGGGTATAGGTGGTATAACCATGGTATAACGACGGTATAAGGACTGGTTAAGTCTAGGCAACTCACATCCTATTAAAACTTTCCCATGTAACAACAAACGCACAACTAATGTAATTTTACACCTATTTCACTGCACCCACACGAGGGAAGCGATATATCTAGACGGCCTTGACCCACAGCCATGTAAATCATCAGATAATCAGAAGAATATTGAAAATTTTCACCATCTTTTGTTTTACATTTTTATTAAAAGTGACAGGAGATTTCGTGAGTTTATTAAAAGTAAAGAAAAAGCTTATTATTGCCGTAAATTTTGGAATAGCCTAGGACTATCATACCATTGTTTATCTGCATTAGGCTTGTAGTAATCAAAACTAGTTATTTGTGCGGGAAGTGTCAAAACAAGGTTGTGCTGGCCTAGGGTTGGCTAAGAAAGGCCTAGGGCTTGTCAAACATGTATTTATTTATCTAGTCCTATAGCCTAATGGAACTTTAGACCTACACTGTTGTATTATAAATAATTTTCTTCATCTGGGCCTAGGCCAGGGACGGTTTCTGATTTGTTTTATGAGAGTATAATGACACCTTTTCTCGTTCCACACAAAGAAGAAAAATTTTAAATGTCCGCCATTTGTTTACGTATCGCACTTTCCCGCCTAACTCTGCTTATACCGTCAACAAGTGTCAAGTAACTATGGTTACTTGTTGATTATATGCCAAGTGTTTAAGGCTTATTTTAAAACCTTTATTTGGAAGCCTTCCAACAAACTTTTTCAACTTTTTTTTTCAAAAGAGACTATATTTCTATAACCTTAATGTCCATGTAAAATATGAACATTGTAGCCCCACCCGTCTGGTCAGAATCGCGGGCCGACGTATTATATGTTAGCAGTAGCTAGCAGTAGCTAACATCCTTAAAGTGATTTTGAGCATGTTTGAAGACATTTTTTCACCAAGAAGGAATGGTCGTACCCCAATAAAATTTGGCATGTGTTGTCAGGTACCTAAATCCCCTCGATTGTGATAGTTTTCAAGTTCACATCACGTTACATGACGGCTGGGTAACACCTCGAAATCACCTCAACTCTGCTTGGTGTATAAGGTGCTTGAGTGTGTAGCGCACCGCGGCTTGGCTGCGGCGCCCTAACGGGCACCTAGATTATTGCCAAGGTATTTGGGTAAACCCGTGTTTAAATCTTTACTTTAAAATCCACCGCCATCTAGAGGACCTTGACTCCTTGGGAAAACTTTTTAAACTCTTTGTTGACAAATAATAGACTGCTTCCTCGAAAGTATTTTGATTACTTCTAGGTGGCAGTGCATTAGAAACTTTGCGCGTCTTTTCGTTGCCATGGCAACGTTACTTTTGTTATAATGTAATTTCCATCTACACTACTTATCGGATCAAAATAAAATTAACATATTCGTGACCGGACGGACATTCTAAATGATTTGGCTATCTCAGATTTTGTCCCCGTTAAGTTTTAGAAAAAAACTTTCGATTAACTTTAATGTAACTTTTTAACTTTTTGAACGATTTTGCCACAAAACTAATGGCATTCAATCGAGAACGAAGCTTGCGGATGGTCAAAATTTCAACTCGATCCGAGCCTCCGTTCGAACGTTATGGCGAGACATACAAACAAAAAAAAAACAAAACCAGTGACTAATTTTTCCGGCAGAGTCAAATGGAAACGCTCGCTTCGCTCGCTTAATAATTATTATTCGCGTAGGCGAACTACATAATCTATTATCTTATCAGTCTTTCCCTCATCACCTTTCTTCGATTTCTGACCGATGCCGAAAGTAACCCAGCATGTCAAGGAATGACTGAAAATTGAAAAAACAAATCCTTTTTCCTAAAACACATATTTGGGCTGAAGTCACCGAATTGGCATTATTTATTCCTCCCTCTTCTTTCAGGAGAACTGGGAAGGAATGCGTTTTCTGCAGACTGTTAGTTTCTCAGTGGGATTCATCGAGTGTAACTGTGTTATAGGCCTATTTGATTCGTTTCGTAAAATAATAAAACTTGTTTTGCAAAACAAAAGATTATTGAATTTAGATGATCGCTGTTGTGTCCCGTCATTGGTTTTAGCCACTATTACGCGATTTAATAGTCCAACACCAACAGATCATCTTGCTGTAAAACATCGTTTACAGAGTCAGAGTACAGAGAGTTTAGTTTTAGTATAGAGCTATTAATTTAATTGGATGAGCGTAGCGAGCGAAGCGAAGATTCCATTTCACTACACTGGAGAAAAAAATCCGGAGTGTTTTTTTTTAAATTTATTTTTTATTATTTTTTGTGTGTTTGTTAACTGGAGGCCTTCGAAATCTCTGAACTTAGAACTGCCACGTTTTTGAGCGAAATCGAAAAATTATTTCTCATAAAAATCGCAATGTTACGATTTTTTCCTATTTAAAAAAAATTCTTCGACTTTTAACGCCTACATGCTTTATCCGATTGTAATGATTTTTATACAGAACCTTTATTTTATGAATTAATATATTTGTGTGAAATTTGAGCGTAATTGAAAAATTATTTCTCATGAAAATCGCAGTTTTACGTTTTTTACGTTTAAAAAATAATTCGCTCATCCAAAAACGCGCCTGAAAAAGCGTTTGCGAAGCTTCCTAGTTTATTTCAAATCTGTCTCTAATATTGTGCGTAACTATACACATGATGGTTTAGTTGTGGGCAATCAAACTGAAGTTTTATGCCTGAAATCAAGGAAGTGCCATCATAAACAAAACGGTTGAGTTGCCATTTTTCAGTTAAAACATGACGAAATAACTGTAGAAAGAAAGTCAATTTTTTTTCGCCTTCGGCGAAAGGGCCTCCGGCGGCTGGGGCTTCGCCCCACTGCCCCAGACCCCTACTACCCGCCAATGGAAGGAAGTGTATACGTACTGGTAAATTTGGCACTACACCACTGCATCCTAAGCGACAGCGTCTCGGCCATCCAATTTGTCTCCCAAGCAGCGAACCTCCATCCGAAATCGCTGCTTTTCAAAAACTCCCTTGCCAGCCTCCGTCAGCAAAACAAACTATTAGAGGCTCAATGGATTCCCAGCCACTGCAAGGTCATGGGGAATGAAAAGGCAGACTTCTTGGCCAAAAGTGCCACAAAAGCACCGCAACCACCAGCAGCGCCTCTTTCCTTCAAAAATGTCAAAACTAAGATCAAATCAACCACAAAAAAGATCTTCAGGAACACCACAGAAGAGACTTCACGACTAAAGAACTGGTGGACCGAGATCAAGAAAGGGCTAGACAAAGACTGGTCGAGAAAGACGGCCACTGCCCATTTCCGGCTTGCAACCGGTCACGACGTCTTGCAACACCATCTGCACCGCTTTAACATTACCAACGAACCAGCCACCTGTAAACTTTGTAATTTAGAAGACCAAGACAGAGCGCAACTCTTTAGATGTGCGGCCCTCAAGAGTGACATTGACTCCCTGCCCGATGAACTAAACAAGATAGAAAAGGAGGCAGTCTTATATTGGATAGCAAGACAGAAGTATGGCTAAAGAGGCCAACTTTGCACAAGAGAAAAAAAGTTTTTAACCTTATTATTGGAGATTTAAACGCCTTCATTTGCTGTTAAATTTGCACTATTCTATACTGGCATGATCGAAACATAACCAGTCTTTTTAATGATAAATTTGAAGAAATGGTAGGCCTACTACCGACATTAAGTTCATAATTTTTTAGGAAGTCTATTATACTTGATATGGGTGTGCAAGAAGGGAGTTTCAAATTTGGAATGGGAACCGAATTTTTATAAAAGAGAAACTGAGTGCGATCAGGAAATATGTAGTTGATTAAAATGCTCCACAATTATAGAAATTTAGAAAGACAGAATTAAACTACTTTCAATAAATAAATAAAATTTAAATAAATTTATAGAGCTAAAAGTCCAATAAAGCAAAATTAATAAACTTTTTTTTAATCCTTCATAAATCATAATTACAAATTACATTCTAAAAGTGAAAATACATAATTAATTAGGTATAATCTTTTTATTTTGGATTACTTTTCACTTCAACAAATTACTGAACGCTAGGGATGGGTATGGTATAATGGTAATTCACATTTCCTGCATTTTTGTTATATTTCGATTTTAAGGTTTAACTTTAGGGAAATTTAAAAAAGTGTAGAAGTAATAATTGATTATTTCCCTTCTAAATACTTTTCCCTGGGAGTACTGTTAATTCAAAATTCAAAATTTCAGTATCCTGTACACCTCTATTGATTGATCTACCTGTCATTGTTCTCACATTGATGCAGTATAGTACAACCAAAGTACATTATACCCATGTACTGAATCATTTCTCTGCTACAGAAACTTCTAACCAGGAACTTTTGATCTTTCAAGTTCTTTAAATTTCATTTTCATGTCGAGGAAAATTGTAATTAATTTTTTAGTAGCTAGCTACTACTACTAAACTCTTCTAGAATGGAAGGGTTGCTCGCAGAATAATTTGAATGTCAATATTATTCCCCAAGTACTATTTTATTTAGATACAAGTCATGTGTTGATAAACCCATTTTGTCTAAAACATTTTTTTAGTTGTCTGTTTTTTTTTCTATAAACCATTGGGCCAGTTCAATCTGAAGAAAGTAGAATCTTCATCTTTAAACTAAATTGTACTAAGTAAATAGTAATTAATAAGTCGTGAGAACTATTAAATGCTACTATTCATTGTTCCAACATTATTTATCTAAGAACTAATATAATGGTAAATTTACTCAATTAATATGTATGGCACTACTACTAGTACTACTAGTAGTAGTAGTACGAGTACTTACTCGATAATCTTTCCCTTTAAAACCAAGAAATTATTATTAAGACATTGGAAATTTGCATAAACGTAGCCTGGGTAGCCCACCTAAGTGCTATAGGCCAGTCATTGCATAAATCAATTTAGCCTACGATTATTGAACAGCCGATTTTCATGTTTTTGTAAAGCTCTTTTCATAGTTTGAACCTACTTAAAATGATTGAATTTCTAATCTCGATGGGTTTATAAGGTTTGTCTACAGATTCCCCATATTACTTAGTTTACTTTGTCTCTAGTTACTACCCAATGGTATTATTTTATTTTTATCATCTTGTTTGCTTCTCTCTATTATTCAATTACTCTTTTGTGGTATGTTATTCTATTATATTACATAGGCCTACCTGCATGACTGTCTAGCAGGTCTTTATATAATTAACATACATGGTTGATTATTTTAAAGAAAGAAATGTATTACTATTACTATATTATTTACTTTAAATGTTAATGTATTTTTTTAGTGTATGAAAACTGTATTTGGGACACTAATTATTTTACTTATGCAGATATTTATGCTTTCCCAATCTGTCAACCCTTCTCCAATTTAATCCAAATTTTAAAGAAGATATTCCTATCTACCATTAGTGAGCCCTTTATCCAAAATATATAGGGCCACTACTACTTACTAACCAATGTACAGTACTAGTATTATGTCTTCCAAGGCCAACTTCTGTCTTTGCTCATCACTTAAACATGAACATTACATTGTGATTTTGAGATTTTATATGATTTGTAAATGCGCTTGATATGTATGTATAGTATAATAGGCCATTTTTTCATTCAATTGTCAATATCAAACCACCATACATGTACCATAACCTTGGAGTTATACTCTGCCCATATCTCTGCCAGATTGGTGGGCCTATAAAATAAAGACTTTGTAATAAGAATTAATGTGAGATTAGTATAATTTGTTTTATACAGTAATTTATACCCTATGAAATCTATATCCTTATATAGCCTTAAGAATGATATTTCATCATAAAGTTATACTATAAGACTCCGTTTATATTACTATTTACTAGCGTTCGACGCGAGCTGGAATGCTAATATTAGTTATTTTTTAAATTTTTTATTAGCTAGTTGAAACTCGAGTTGTATAGAAGGGGGGTTAAAATATAGACCATCATTGCAACCTGCGTCCGTTTACACAATGACTTACTCGCTTTACCCACCAACCGCGTTGGTGCTAGTACCAATATAAACGGGATCTTTGACCTAGGTTGAAAGTTCATAATATTTGTAAAGCATGGAATATAAATATATATTTTGTTTGAAGTTGTTGGATAAGCGTAGCAAAGATTCCATTTCACTACACTGTAGAAAAAAATCCGGAATGTTTTGTTTTTCTTTTATTTTTTTTGTATTTTTGTCTGTCTGTTAACACGATTCCGGCTAAACCGATACTCCGATTGCGATGAAATTTTATGGAGGCCTTCGAAATCTCTGAACTTAGAACTGCCACGTTTTTGAGCGCAATCGAAAAATTATTTCTCATGAAAATTGCAATTTTACGATTTTAAAAAAATTCTTCAACTTATAACACCTACATGCTTTCTCCGATTCTAATGATTTTTTCACAGAACTTTAATTCCATGAATTTATGTATTCATGTGAAATTTGAGCGCAATCGAAAAATTATTTCTTGTGATAATCGCAATTTTACTATGTATTTTTTTTTATTTTTTAAATTTCTTCGACTTATAACACCTACATGCTTTATCCGATTGTAATGATTTTTCACAGAACCTTAATTTTATGAATTAATATATTCGTGTGAAATTTGAGCGTAATCAAAAAATTATTTCTCATGAAAATCTCTATTTTACGCTTTTTTGTTTTTAAAAAATTATGCTCATCCAACAACGCGCCTGAAAAAGCGTTTGCGAAGCTTCCTAGTATAAAAAATTAATAATTGTAGGCCTATGTCTTGAAATAATGTTCAAAATCAGTTAAGCTGAGTTACAGTGCCATTTGGTTTCATAACTTTAATATTGTTGCATATACAATATGTGACAAAAGCAACTTATTATTGGATGAGCGAAGCGAAGACTTCAGTATCACGTACCCCCCAAAAAAATTAACTTTTTTTTTGTATTTTTGTCTGTTTGTTTGCTCTCTATCGGGCAAATGGCATATGCGATCTTGATGAAAATTGGGGGGGACCTTCGAAATCTCTGAACTTAGACCTGCCACGGTTTTGGGTACAATCGAAGAAATATTTCTCATGAATATCGTACTTTTACGATTTTTTTTTATTTTCAGTGCGATATTTTCGTTGCATTTGGGCCGATTCTAACCAAACGGGTGAGGCTACAAGGTTCATATTTTACATGGATATTAAGGTTATGGTGATGTAGTACCTCGTGAAAGAAAAAGTTGAAAAAGTTAGCCAGAATCCATAGAATAAAGGATTTAATTTGAGTTTTTTTGAGGTATATAATAACAATTAACAAGTAACAATAGAAACTTGACAACAATCACCTACAATGCATTCAAAAACCTCTTGCAAAAGTAAAGAGATCCCACGCAAACTAAAAACTTACAAAAAGCTCATCCATCAACGCGACTAAAAAAAGCATTTGCGAAGCTTCCTAGTGTAGGTATGTATACAGGCATTGCCAATAACGCTTTTAAAAACTTGCATTCTGGTTATGCAATTACCCTCCAAACCCAGATAATATGTTACGCAAGCTCTAGTGTGGCTGGAGCACTTGTGCAAAAATTTAAACTCTTCATTTAGGTATTTAAATTTAAGTAATACTAAAATGATACTTTCAATAGAATGGGACACTTAAATTGTGCTGATTTGTTGTAGTACTGGTACCCAGCAGTAAAACCTTTGTACAATGTTGCACCTAGCTCCTGTATATGCAGTAATGTTGGCTTTGGTCATAGAGTTTGTCACAATTGGAACTGAGAAGTGGGAATGCTCGTTGCTTTATGAAGTGTACACCCCCCCTGAGTGCCCGTTTCATGTAAAAGAATACTATTGTGTTAGTAGAAGTACTATGCCACTATACTTGAACTAATCAGTAAACTATGATGGTTTAAGAAGACCCTGAAGATTCACACTGACCAACCTCTAGGAAGACAGCTGTCTTCACGGGAGCTTTATATATTCGTGACAACCCTCGCCTGACTACTACAGTAGCCACAAGACATAACCACAACACGTCGTAACATCTTTGTGGAAAGACACTGACTACATCAGAATATCAATGGACTACATCGTTTCGATCGCAGCCCTCTACATCTTGGGATCAGAGCTACAAACTTACAAGTTGCGTCGGGACCTACAGGGTTGGCTTGGTCGCTTTGACTTACTGTCCCCCACTGAAAATCAGTTATTTAACTGAGTGGGTAGACTCTAAATACAAATTTTTTTATTTTTTATTATTTAAACAAATTGTCAAGAGAAATTCTCCAGAGTAGGTACCAGCAGAAATGCCTAAGAAGCTCAGGAGAATTTTTATTAAAAAAGCCTTTTGTATACACTATATAATATATAGGCCTATAGTATATTTTATTTACATATTATGCAGATGCTATATAGTGTATTTTATTTTTCATGAACCATGACAAGAGTTTCAATATTCAGGCATGACAAGTTTCAATTTTCAGGTGCAAGGACCCAGTCATATGGTTCCACAAACAGTAATTCAAATACAAACTAATACAAAATAAAATCATTCATTCAAATTCACTTCTAATTTGTGATTGTGATAAATGAGTATTGTTCACGAAATGGTACGATTCAAATTTTACCGCGTTATTACGTGAAAAGTCTCTGCCCACCGCTACCCACCTCTGCACTTTAAAGTTCTGTTTAGAAGGCGGTGACCGGTGAGCCGCTGTCAAAAGTCAGCTGTGCGTTGGTGTGATATCATTTTAATCGCACGTGCTGTTATCCCTTGTTTTGATCCGGTCATGGTTTTGATTGATTTTGTGAGACTGATAAGTTGATCCCAGGGACGTGAAGATTATTCCGTGGTGCCTAGTTTAAATGTTATCTTATTCAGTCACTCATTCGCAAGTTTCAGGTAATTATAAATGTATAGGGCTAAACTGGGCGTCCTAAATCATCCGGGGTAGGGCCTAGGCCTACCTAGGGCTGAGCCCTATGCCCTCACTGAATGTGTTTTTCTTTGTTTTCCCTGGGTAGAGAGGGGCTTCTTCGGTAATTATGCAGTATACTGCCGCACAAAAAAGGGTACTTATTCGGCTAGGGGGGTCCAACTTTTATGTACACTGTAACGGAAAGGATTTCGGGTGCGCTTCTTATCGATTGTAGGCCCTATCCTAGAACTAGCGCGGTGCACTGTAGCCAGCGGAAAGTTCGGCTAACCAACGAAAGTAGGCCTACACCTTTTACATACACTACGTATATCACAGCCCTCAAACCGAATTGACTGAATTCGGTTTGAGTTCAATTCGGTTTGACTTGAAGTGTATATCACGGACATTCGAACGACTTCCTCAATCCTATTTCGATTCGAATTGAAGTTGTTGTTGCAGTTTAAATTGATGCTACAAGATTCTATGAATAACACTTGAAAATACTATGTCCTTGTATCTCTACCTACAGCTACGTAAACATAAAGCCATATGTCTTTATCAAAGCCTCCAAGACGCCATTTTATTGTAACATGTAATAAACACCGCCTGCCTAATAATGGTATTCACTGAAATCTAAATCTCTAAGGCAGTTTTCAATCCGTATTGAATGCGTATTGAACTGTATATCATCAATTTACTCATGTCAGTCCACTTTGGAAAGTGGATTTACTTCAATGCGAATCGAGTGTGTATATCAAGAGACTCAAACCGAATTGAACTCGAACCGACTTGAGTCAATTCGGATTGAGTGCTGTGATATACGTAGTGATAGGCTAAGTAGTAATAACGCAATATAGCAGTGTTAACAAGGTACATAAAAGTTGGACCCCCCTAGCCGAATAAGTGCCGCACAAAAGCAGGTTAGGGGGGGGGGACCAAGGCAAAAAAACGCTTCACGCCCCCCCCCCCCTCCTCCCCCGTGAAGAGTTTCTGCTTCGCCCCCCAAATTAAAAGACCCCTTTTTATCTCAACACCTTTTTGATTATCCATCGAGGAGCAGTGCGGGGGGCGGGGGGACCACGGCAACAAAACTCTTCACGGGGAGGGGGGGGGGGGCGTGAAGAGTTTTGTTGCCGTGGTCCCCCCGCCCCCCGCACTGCTCCTCGATGGATAATCAAAAAGGTGTTGAGATAAAAAGGGGTCTTTTAATTTGGGGGGCGAAGCAGGTCATACCCCTGGGGACAAAGATAGATAACGGTAAGGGATTGGTGGTGGTTATTCTTTTTCTTGAAAACACAATTTGTAAGATTTTGAAACTAAAAACATATTTATTATTTAAATTTTGGAAATATTGATTATAGAAAACTGGCATGAGAACACTGTGAACTTACTTGTAAGAAACTCGAATCTAGACTGTCTTCGAGTTCGATGCAAGGCGGTCAGTTCCCGTGTTGCAGCGCTAGCAAAGCTTGCAGATCTCACTGTCTGGTGTGCTGAGCTTGCTTGCATGGTGTTTTTTGTGTGCGGCGGTATAAGCCTACTGCATAATTACTGCTCCTTCAGCCATTCTTCTTTCTCGCTATCCAGTATAAAATGGCTTCGAAATAATCTAGGCCCTATAATTACCATGGCTTCTTTCTCTGACCTGCTCATGTCATTGGGCAGGGAGTCAATGTCATTCTGGAGTGCGGCATAGGCCTACCTGAAGAGATGTGCTCTTGTCTTGGGATTCGTTCCGAGCCTAGGCCCTATATTAAAAAGTTTTTTTACAGCTTTATGTTCTAGTTAAGCATTGGTGCACAGTGCACACTAAAGAATGGCTACGTCCAATGTGCTGATTATTGGAGCTGGAGCTGCAGGAATGGCTGCTGCTTGTAGGCTTTTGGAACATGGAGTTCACAATCTAATTGTGCTGGAGGCGGGGAGCAGGATTGGTGGACGAATTAACACAGCTCAATTTGGTAAGATACAGTGTTCTCAAGACTGATGTAGTTAACATAGGGTACGGTGGGTTTGCATAGCCTACTCATTCTTTCTAAGCCAACACATCTTCCGAGCTAGTCTCCATATTCTCTGTGGTTCGAGCTTCCTCCTCTAATTCCGAGTATTTAAACTAGGTATTCGAGAAGGCTTTGATCTTCTCCTCGCACACTTGTTCTTTGGTAGGTAGCACGTTCTTATTTCAAAACCCTTCTGCCATAGACCTTCCCTGTGACTTGTTGTAGCTTGTATAGCAAGTTTTCCTATTTTTCCTCGATCCGTGGTGAAACCTTGTCAGAATGAGTAGAGCCTGTACACGTAGGCCTACGCCAATATTTTTCTCAGTCTCTTGGAGTTTGTTGTTATGACAAACTATAGGCCTATAGGATTACTGGCACCACGCCAAGATCAACAATGCTACTCTACTAGATTCTATGATTATCCAGTCTCCTCCTCTTGATCTCCTCCATCATTCATATACTGTACCTACTCTTTAAATGGCAACATTTAGGCCTACTGAATCAAGTAGGTAGGCCTAATAAATAAATAAATTCACATGTGTGTGTAACGAGGAAATTGGAAACTTTTAATTTTTTGATTAACTTGAATAAATAACAATAAAATGTCTAATAAAAGAACTTTGCCTTTTTAAAAGTTTCTATTATTTGAACAGTGAACTGAATTAGGTCTACAGATAGGCTGCCTATGTGATGTCTAACAATATGAGAAAGAAATCAATAGCCTAATAACTCTCCCAACACTTGTTCTATACTGTCTAAATAATAAGTGATATTTAGAGGTACGGTATGTAAAAATAGCCTTTTCAAGTGTCATTTTATTGATTTTATGGCGTTTTGTAGCATCTATTTTTTGGCCACCTTCAAAAACTCATGTATGAAGATTTTTCATATTATTATTTTGAAATTATGTCATCAAGGTTGAGTCAATATCAATGCATAAAAATGTGTATAAACAAACTATCCCTACTATGGAAAATAAAATAAAATGGGACTGGAAAACCTAAGTTTTAAGTGAAAAAATAGCGCTTTGTAGCATCTATTCACAAAACGCTATTTTCACGTAGATATTGTATTACTTCTAGCCTGTATTTTGTTTTGGATGTAATTGTTGTAACTTGTCTTGTGGATTGCTTACTCTTCTGCCCACTTGAGGCCTAGACCTGAGGATGCATGTGGTACTAATAGGTCTAGTTAATTCTTAGACGTTTCTCAGGCAACTCCGTTGTGGACATGGGTGCTCACTGGGTGCATGGGGAAACGGGCAATGTTGTTTCCGCGATGGCCCAATCTTTGGACATGTTGACCGGCACCATCACGGAAATAATTGACACAACGTTTGTGAGCTCGGCAGGAGACTGGCTAAGCACTGATACGAGTGGAAAGTTTCTTGGCATAATGATGGATATAGTTGAAAATAGTGAGGAGGTTTTGAAAACATCCAAAGGATCTTTGGGTGGATATTTAATAAAGGAGTAAGTAAAACATGGTACAATATTTAGTGTTTATTAATTAGTTTAAAGATCATTTAAGAAGACTACACCACTTAGAAGGGATGTCAAACGATGAAATCGATTATCATCACCAATGGTAGTCATTTTTATTAAAATTATAACGATGATGATGTTGATGCTTTATGTCTATTGGTATTTGGTATAGATCGGCAATTTGAAAATTTTAATGGTGTATTGCATGATTTTGTCACCAAACTGGTTCTTTTTTATTACGATTGGCACCACTTGTATCTAGCCATGCAGACCCACATCCTGGCTACACAACTTGCATGTACACATTATTCTACCTTACTTATGTTTGCTGTTTTTAACAAGCCACTACCTAAACTTTAAGATCTGAATCTGATTGTGAACTTATAGATCTCTGTTTTCAGGTTTCACAGTAAACTCTCTGCAGATAGGCTGTCTAATGATGAAATATACTACGTCAAAAGTTTCCTGGATTGGTTTGAAAAGTTTGAAAATTCCATTGATGGCTCAGATTCTTGGTTTTACACCTCAGGCCGGGGACATACAGAGTATAGGGAATGTGAAGGAAATCTTCTTCAAACATGGAAAAATGGAGGTTATCACAACCTCTTTGACATACTTACGGTATGATTAGATTATTAAATTTATTAAAGTTCAGTTGTGAGTTCATCAACTCGGTTACCAAACATTTACAACATATTCTGCACAAATGCAGGACACTGACAAGAGTTTTAATTGCAATCTTGGTATTTTCTTATGCGCTCTTTGAATTCAAAAACATTTCTAGGCTACCTATGGGTTTTCAACTCTTTCATCCAAACTATTCCAACTCTTGGTCACAGAACCTAACCCCAGCTACATCCCCAGCTACATCCGTGTTACATTTTTGAACAAATATCCTCTTACTATGATCTTTTCTACTTCTAAATGGGTCAAAAATAATATTTTTATTTATGTCATCCCAAGCCGGTTCATCTGTAAATACTTTGTAGAAAGCTCGGACGGCTCCCGAAACAGCTCGGGGAGGAATACTGGCTTTGGCTTCCATTGCATCTTCTTTGAAGAGACGCACCCGATGGCACCAGGCTCGAGCATTTTTGATGCAGAAATAAATGCCATCTCCAGAGCAGCAGAGAAAATCGCAGAAACACCAACCTTTCCACTCAAAAAGACAAAATTTGTCATTATCTCTGACAGCAAGGCTGCCATCAAGAAGATCTGTCAGATGGAAAAATGTGAAGAAGCCTCCCTGTCTCTTAAAAAGAGTTTAATAAAAAATGTGATGCATGGAAAAGTGCTTAAAATTCAATGGGTGCCCAGCCACTGCAACATCCTGGGCAACGAGAAGGCTGACGTGCTAGCCAAGTTGGGCTCAAAGAAGTCTGCCCCTGACACGGCGAGTATCTCCTACAACTCTGCCAAAAACCTTGCCAAGGAGGGCCTCAAGACATCCTATGGAAGACTTCAAGAGGCCAAGATGTATCACAAACCATGGCGGGACGAGGTCCTCAAAGGGCCAGACAAATCCTGGACAAGAAAGGTGGCAACAGCGTAGTTCCGGCTGGCCACAGGACATGACGTCCTGCAGCACCACCTGAGTTGATTTCAAATCACAAAGGAACCAGCAACTTGCAAACTATGTACATCGGGTTTTCAGGACAGAGCGCACCTCTTCAGCTGCGCCGCACTTAAATCTGACATTGACGCCCTGCCAAATGACCTGAGCGGGCCAGAGAAGGAAGCACATATTTACTGGATAGCCAGGAAGAAAAATGATTGAAAAATCAAGCTTTCGGCATAGGAAAAAAAAAGAAAGCACAAAGTTTTACATTTACTCTACGTTCATGTAATGATTCCCATCCCAGATCTGAGATCTAGCATCATTTCACTTGGACTAGGCCTATGTCTCTTTCCATATTTAGTATTTACCTAACTCTTTAGTACCACATTGTATGATAGTAATGAATATGATATCTCCTTCATTCTACCTAATCAAACTTCATCACCTAGGCTATGCATCCTATTGGGGGTCGTCCAATCTTAGGGATTTTCAGATTTAGATGTGTTGTTAACATTTTATCATGAATATAGGCTACGTGATATTACAATTACAAGTGATCAGAAAGAATGCCTCTGTTCTTGAAATAAATTAAATCAGACTATTTACCTAGGCCTATATAGTATTCTAAGAAAAATGGTAAAGATTATCAATTGGTGGCACTCCTAACCTCAACTGTTCGGGCTGTTTAAGTTACAAAACACACAATTCATATATTTATAATGAATAGCCACATACATTAATTAATTTTTGGTTTTTTACAATAATTCATCACGGTTCACATTGAAACCAATATTAGATGAGAGGCACTCTTCTTGTGCATTTAAATTGATTTTTATGGAGAGACTACCTAATGTGTTTAAAGAATTAATTTGCTAGTTTAAAATATAGACCTATTTCTTTTCTTTCAATTTTACTTACCTATGAATGTGTTCCTTAGAAAAGGGTACCAAATCCCAAAAATGAACTGCCCATCAAGAACAAGATATTGTTCAATAAAGAAGTTGTGAACATTGAGTGGGATCATATTGACGGCAATAAAGCAAGAGTAAAATGTCTTGACGGCTCTAACTTCTTTGCCGACCACGTTATTGTCACTGCCTCCTTAGGCGTCCTGAAAGAGAGGTGCAAGTCACTATTCACCCCCTCGCTGCCGTCCTACAAACTAACGGCCATCAATGGCTTGTCGATTGGGACCGTTGACAAAATATACTTGCGATTTCCTCATCAGTGGTGGCCTCAAGGATCGCTCGGCTTCAGTTTCCTGTGGAGTGATGAAGATATCTACAACTTTAATAAGGAACACAAAGCAAAAGTAAGTTACATCTGCCTGCTGTATGCATGCGACTGTTTTTTTTTTTTCACCATTCAATGTCCAATTAAACTTGTTCACTGTAGTTCTCCTAATACGAATACTACTCCAATGCAAAGAGTAATTATATTGCACATCCACCTGGATAACGACAGAACTGCAATTGACAGGCTTGACTACGTCACGAGGTCAACATGTATGTATGTATGTTTATTAACCATGTTTAAAGCTCTTTTGCTTTGTTACAAGGCATTTAGTATGGCATTTACAGATCCAGTGTCTATTTTACATTACATTTCATTTACATTTCAAGATATTGTAGTATGTAGATAGAAACATGTAATATGCACATGATGAAATTTTCAGGTAGGCCTAATTAGCCTACAGAAGAATCTTAGAATAATATTTTTACTAAGGAACTTTTTACAGTAGGCCTACTACTGAAACTACTTTTTGCTATCGGCCTCTGCCTAGCATACCTTTAACAGCCATTATGACCATTTGCTTACGTTTGGGTGGAACAGCTGTTTTTCAGCCTGTTTTTGAAAACTGCTAGGCCTATGTTAGCCAGTTGTGGGGTCAACACCTTTTTGTCTAGACCATTCCAGATCTTAACTGCTGACCCCATAAACAAACTTTTACCTACTTCCCTCCTAAATCGGGGCACAAAAAGTTTATTTCTATGGTCATTTGTACCAGTAAAGGTAGCTGCTTTTAGTCTATTATTAATTTCCATCCAAGCTGATTGCCCTGACTGTGCCTTATACACTGCACAAAGTTTAGAGAATACCCTTCTATCTTCTAGGGATTTCCATTCTAGGTCTTTTATCATTTCTGAAACACTAGAGCTATACATTTGCCCTTACTTCCCTAACTCCTTGTAGGCGGCCCTTCTTTGTACCTTTTCAATAGCTTCCTTCTGGTATAGAGGACTCAAATCACCTAGAGAATGCGCTAGTGTCGCGGGGGCGTAGCACCGTCATGGCCGCCGAGTGAGGATACCTTTGTAAACACCCATATGATCCTACACAAGCACAGTGTAAATATATAAGGTTTTGGGGAAATAGAATAGGTATCATGTGGCTCATTATGAATTCAAAATCTAGTATTTATTTATTTAAAAGTATTTCTAGTATTTATATAGATTTATATCAGCATTTATAATTAAAATACCTACGGATATAGTCTGTCGGGCGCCTGTGAACGTAGACATTGATATAAACCGCTTATTTTTGTGGCCGTAGTATTATTCCAGAGTACAACGTTACAGAGTCCAACATACTTTGAAATAATATCAATATAATGACTAAATTTATTAATATCAAAGCAAAATATTTAGTTATATGTTCTATAATCTATAGTAGGCCTAATATGGAATGTAATGCAATATTAGAGTAGCACACAGCGTTTCAATTCAAGCAACAACAATAAAGCCACTCAAGCTTTGTGAAGAGTGAAGACAATAAAGCAGTAAACAATAAACATTATGCGTTCCTAAATTATTAGAATGCAAATAAAAAATTACTGGACAAAACACCAATATAAAAGAACATTGGGAATAACAAGTCAACATGGTCTTGTGCTTAATTTTCTCGGAATCATGGTAGCCCAGGTATTAAAATGCAATACTTAAATTTTTTAAACCTTATTCACCCACTCTTGAGGGGATTTGATTGTTTTATTGTGATTACGAAAATACCAATATAAATACTATAAACAAAAACAGGAATTGAACCCATGGTCTCCCTCTGGCCGGGTGCGGACTATATAACTGGGAGTGGTGATTTAATAAGAATTTGATATTCACTATATTACAATATCAAAATGCACCAATAATTCAGCAACAAATACACTACCGCGGTCTCGGTGGTCTTTTGGGAGGCATGGGTTCGATCCCCGGCCAAGGTTGGGTTTTATAAATCTGGACTTAGCCCATTTATTGTGATATAATCTAGGGCTACTGATTGTTTTAAGCCAAAAATGAACTAGTCTTATCAACTAGGTATGAATTTAATATATTAATATGAAGACCACTCTTTATTAAGATCTCACTGAATTACCTAAGTGAGAGGGAATGTGTTTTGTTTCCGTAATTTCTTGTAGATTCCTTACACGAAATAACGAATCAGTGCATGTGTTCAGTCACTTATCTTCCAATAAGTGGCTTCAGCAAATATACACTCTAATGGCAAGTGGGTAGGTGGATTGTGGACAGACAATATTCAACGTACGAAATGTGTAACTAACAAAATAACAGTAGGGGAGAGGGTGCATAAATGGGACACTTTTCACATTTAAATTATTATTTCCTCAAATTATGTTTTTTTCAAAAATTTGAAATAGCCAACTTTAAGAGCCACCCTTTAGACATAAATTTCAGATTTTGTTGTTCACGAACTATTTCTTTTTAATAACCGTACAGGTGCAAATTAGAAAGTCGACATGTGTCCCATTTATGAACCATGAGGTTGTTAAATGGGACAGGCCTAAAAATCACAGAAATAACCATCCATTAAGCATTCTAAAGACATCATTTTATTTTAAATACAAAACATTATCATTTTGTAAGCTCAAGGCTATTTAACTACACCATTAACCCCCTCAAACTTCACAAAGTCCATTGCAAAAAACAAGAACGACTTGGTCCGGGCAGTCCCGCCTCCTTTATTTCTAACTGTCTGCGGCAGACGTTTCAATATTTGTTCTTTATGAACATCAGAAATGTCTTCTTGCTTAGGGTATAAGAAGCTGCTATCACCTGCGTCTTTTCTACGTAAGAATCGACATTGAAAAATGTCCTCGCTTTTTTTCCCCATAATTCGCCCCACAAAGTTGATGTTTTTCTCACTACCATCTCCGGATGAAAATTTGTAAGCCTGCCTACTTGATGTAAGCCCTAGACCTAGTTAGGGCCTATGGTAGGCCTACTTGGTGTAGGCTCTAGGCCTGGGCCTAGCCTAACTTGATAGGGCAGCTATGTGGGTGAAGGGCCTTCAGTTAGGCCTTAAATAAATTATAATGTGATACATTGGCTCTGATAACCATTATTTATCCATAATCAAGCATTTAGCAAATGTCCCATTTAGCAACCTGCATCCATGTCCCATTTATGAACCTCAAGCATTGTTGACAACATGTCCACTTGGCCTAAAAAAATAGGTAAGATAATGATGAAACCAGAATTATTTCTTCTTTCCAATGTCTCAATTAAAAGTTCCAGAATGGCATCTTCAAATTTCACAAGGTCTTATGTCTATTCTTTATTTTATTGTCTTTGAAGGAATTTCTACTTTGGAGGTAGCAAAACACCAAAGTGGAATAATAATTAGAAATTGTCGGCAATCTTTATAATTTTTGTTTATGAAGAAGCAGTACCACTGCTGCCAACTTTTGGTAAAAAAGCTAAACTAAGAAAAAATCAGCTGATTAGATATAGCCACTGTCCCATTTATGAACCGTCCCATTTATGCACCCTCTCCCCTAGGTATAGTTGGTTAACCAGTCGGCGTTTGATTACGTTTTCAGTGTCTCCAATGCATTTTTTCACGGAATGAATTATGTTTCTGTTAAAATATGATGTTGAAGACTAGATTCCATGTAGGTGCTGTTTGTTGTGTGCACGATAGAACATCACAATACTTATCTCAATTAGTTAATTTCTTACGCGCGAGGATAGCATGTGTAGATTCTCTTCTCACTAGCGCGTTTCCAGCGTTCGCCGCCAGAGTGGACATGAGAAGATGGAGCGCTCTATTTAGTTTTAATACTTTACTCTTTTAGTGCTTTAGGAAGAAAATGTTTACTCTCTTTTATCCACAGTAGTTGTTATCAGTCTGTTCTATTATTTTAACAGGGTGTATGATGTAAAGCTGCTTTCTTCTATAGTAGTAGGTAGGTAGCTAGTTAAAAAAAATTAAAGATAAACCTCATTGCTAGTGATAATGCTTCTAAATTCAAATGAAAAATCAGTAAAATAAAAGTGAATACTATTTATTTAATTTACTTGGATATGAAAACAAATTACACAGGAGGGTTTTGTGTATGCAGGGTGGTAATCATTGGATGACGGACGTGTTCGGGTTCTACGAGGTCGACCTCAACCCGAACGTGCTTTGCGGCTGGATCATCGGCCCATCTGCGCGGACCATGGAGGATCTGTCCGAGACGGAGGTGACCGACGGCTGCATGGAGCTGTTGACACGCTTCCTCGGCGCTCGCTTCAAGATTCCCCCGCCCATTGAGATGCTGCGGTCCTCTTGGTCACTCGACCCTCACTTCAGGGGCTCGTACAGTTTCCGCAGCATGGACACGGAGGCAGTGGGGGCTGTGCCTGCCCAGTTGGCAGAACCGCTCACCAACTCCAGGGGAAAACAGGTATCATTATCAATCATCCCTCTTTCTGACATTATTTTAATATAATAGCCTAAATATATTTTGTAAAAATATTGCTCAAGCCACCATATCCCTTTGTCGTTGTTCATCATACATAAACATAAATAACATAAAGTCCCGCCGCGTTGATGGATGAGCGTTTTTTTGTAAGTTTTTTGTAAGTTTTGTGCGTTTGTTCGCACTTTTCCTTTGCAAGTGCTTTTTGAATGCATTGTAGGTGATTGTTGTCAAGTTACTATTGTTACTTGTTAATTGGTATTATAAACTTAAAAAAACTCATATTAAAACCTTTATTTCTGTGGATTCTGACTAACTTTTTCAACTTTTTCTTTCAAAAGGTACTACATCACCACAACCTTAATGTCCATGTGAAATCTGAACGTTGTAGCCCCACCCGTTTGGTCAGAATCGGCCCAAATGTGACAAAAATATCGTACTAAAAATTGAAAAACTAATATTAAAACCTTTATTTCTATGGATTCTAGCTAACTTTTTCAACTTTTTCTTTCAAAAGGTACTACATCACCATAATCTTAATGTCCATGTGAAATATGAACGTTGTAGCCCCACCCGTTTGGTCAGAATCGGCCCAAATGTGACGAAAATATCGCACTAAAAATCGAAAAAATCGTAAAGTACGATATTTATGAGAAATATTTCTTCGATTGTACCCAAAAACAATACACCTCTAAGTTCAGAGAAAACGAAGGTCCGGTCAAATTTTCATCAAGATCGCATATGCCGTTTGCCCGGTAGAGAGCGAACAAACAGACAGAAAAAAAAAGGAAAAAAACACCCGAGCTAAATTTTTTGGGTGGTCATAGAAATTGAAGTCTTCGCTTCCGCTCGCTACGCTCATCCAATAAGGTTATATGCATGATAATTTGATAATTCTTAAGCAATTATCTTTTCTTTTACACTGTGTTTTTCTACAATAAAAACTTCTTAGTCTTCCAAGCATTAATTAAATGGGGTCATCTGGCAATTGGCATTTGGCAAGAGGAGGCAAGATGGCAAGAGGAGGCAAGATGGCCGCCAGCAGTGTCAGTGCGTGCCGACCGCTCCTCAATTTTCTTGTATTTTTAGCTGTAAATCACTTGTAAGTTTTTCCAGTGCATCATTGCTGATTGAGAACAACATCCATGTGAAAATCCATTGTGAAAAAGTGCGAGAAAATTTACTAGTGGTCGGAAATGCACAATTTCCAACTACACGCTGTGCGGGGCGAGAATCTCGCCAAGGCGTGTGTTTCTCTCGTTCGGTGTTCGTCAGGCGGGAAGGGGGCGGGAGCCGACCATCTGCAGGCTCACTGGCGCCGGGCTGCTTATGCTAGCCCTCAGCGGCGACATTGAACTAAACCCGGGCCCTACTTTGACAGCTTCAACCTGTGTCATCTGCGAAAGTACCGGACGGAAGAACCAGTTGTATATATCTTGTACATATTGTAAAAATCAGGCGCATCGGACGTGTGCAAACCAATCACCGGCGGAATACAGACAAATAAATAAAGGTAAGGCAAACTGGATGTGTTGGTCTTGCTCCCTGCCTAACTTGTCGGATTCCTACTTCAGTCCGAGCTCGATCTCAAGCTCCAATGACGACATCTCGCGGCCACTTGACCAAACACCCAAACACAACCCTACGAACCTGACCTGTCTCTCTTTCAATGCCAGAAGCTTTGTAAATACCAAGAAGCGGCCCACAGTCGAGGCGTGGCTCGAAGCTATCAACCCTGCTGTTATTTTCTCGTGCGAGACGTGGCTGAATTCCTCGGTCAGCGATGCGGAAATACTGCCGGACTACCTGGTATTCAGGAAAGACCGCACGTCAGAGAAGAACCGTCAAAGGGGTGGGGGTGTGTTGATAGCTGTCAAACCCGAGCTGCAACCGACACGCGTGACGTCACTCGAAACGAATGCGGAAGTTGTTTGGGTGGAGATTAAGTGCAACAAAGAGAAGATTCTTCTAGGTTCAGCCTACAGAGCGCCGACGGCTAACACCGAACTTGTAAATAATGATTTAATTACTTCCATTGAAATGGCACAGGAAATTGAGCACAAATACAGTTCAATTGTTTTATGTGGAGATTTTAATTTGGACATCGACTGGACACCGAAACACTACGCGATGCCTAGCAACCCTCTAGGAAATGCCTTCCTGTCTGCATTCCTAGACGTTGTACCGAATCAAATGGTAACCGAAGCCACCCGGATCACAAACACTTGTCGTTCAACAATAGACCTCGTTCTAACAAATAACCCCTTGATAATAGAAGACGTGGAAGTGGTGCCTGGAATTAGCGACCACCTGGCAATACGGTATGGGATAAGATGTCAGCCCCCCAGGCCAAAGAACGTTAATAGGCGTACGCTTAACTACAACAAAGCTAACTGGACAAAACTGAAACGTCTTTTTACCAACAAACTGCCACGCGGACCAGGGACTAACAACATCAATGATGACGTAGAATCTGTGTGGGCCAAGTGGAAAAAAGTTTTTTGGGCGTGCGTGGATGAAGCAGTGCCCGAAGTTAAAGTCAGTACAAAAAGAAAACAGCCGTGGATAACTAAAGAAATAATTAACAAAATACGTAAAAGAGACGTCCAGTACAGAAAGTGGAAGAGAGAACAAAACGACGAACAGTGGGATAAATACAAGGCATTGCGTAACCAAGCGAAAATTGCAGCAAGAGTCGCCTATGACCGCTACATGTGGAAACTAGGGGACGGAAATGGGAAACAACTGTGGAGATTTATACACAGCAAACACGGAAGTTCCGCACCTCACCACTTCGTCATTGACGGCGCTACTGTAAGCGATTCGCAGTGTATAGCAGAGGCATTTTCACGTAAGTTTAAAGAAAGTTTTACGACTCCTATTAAAGAAGATGTTGACCTATGCCCTCCTAGTTCCCAATACGCCTCCTCTTCTACTCCTTTAAACATTGTAAATTTCCTTCCTTTCCAAGTATCACGAATAATAAAAAAAATCCGTGCAGATGGTGCAGTAGGCCCCGACAACATTCCATGTAAAATCCTTCATGAATGCGCCGCTGAAATAGCCCCCTCCTTGTGCCATGTGTTTACTGTATCTATGCAACAAGGAAGGCTCCCGGATGACTGGAAGCGGGCGAATGTGGTACCGATTTACAAGAGCGGTAAACGGAACTGCATAAAAAACTACCGTCCCATCTCCCTCACATCAGTTGTAGGCAAAATCATGGAGAAAACAATTAATATTCAAATCATGAAGCACCTTCAAAACGTAAAAGCGATTAATAAACAACAACACGGTTTCCTGCCAAGAAGATCGTGCGTAACCATGTTAGCTGGAGCGATAGACGACTGGCAGCACACGTTGGACGCCGAGGCCGGCGCGCAGGTAGACGTCATTTCGCTGGACTGGGCTAAGGCATTCGACCAAGTCCCACACCGTCGTCTCCTTGCCAAGCTGATGGGGTACAACATATCAGGTCAACTCTGCCAGTGGATCAAGAGCTTCCTGATCGGTCGCAGTATGTGCGTGATTTATGACGGAGCAAGATCCAGTGAGTGTAGTGTTGTGTCTGGAGTGCCACAAGGCTCCGTCCTTGGGCCTCTACTTTTCACCATCTTCATGATGGATTTGCCTAAGTGTGTCAGTTCCAATATGAGGCAGTACGCTGATGACTGCACTTTATACAGAGTGATAAGATCGGAAAATGACGTGCAGCTACTTCAGGCTGATTTGGTAAATATTGAAATATGGTGTAAAGTTAATGGTATGTCAATTAACCAGGACAAATCTCATCATATGTCTATCACTAATGCCAAGACGCCTAGAAAAACAATGTACATTATAAACGGCAAAACAATTGGATCTGAAACAGCCATAAAAATCCTTGGAATCACTATAACAAATACTTTAAAATGGAATGTACATACAGAAATTGTTAGATGTAAGGCTGCTAAACTGCTTGGTTTTCTTTCTCGAACTTTGTATGGTGCTCGCCCTAGTGTAAAAAGGACTGTTTATCTGAGTCTAGTGAAGTCTGGTATTGTTTATGGGTGCCCTGCGTGGCATCCGACTTCACGGGGTAACCTTGCAAAATTAGAGGGCATACAAAACAGGGCAACCAAATTCATCACGAACAGGAGAGACTGCGGTAGGGGTGAACGGCTGGAGCTTTGCAACATTTTGTCTTTAGAAAATTCTTTGAAAGAAATCGATGTAATCTTCCTCAAAAAAATGTTCCAAAATTTAGTAGATGTAGATCCGTTAGAGAGAGTACAATTGGGATATAGGTCGGCCAGATATGGTAGAGGAGTAACTCTGTGCCCCCCTTTCGCCCGCACCGTGCAGTACCAAAACGGGTTCTTCTGTCGTGCTGTCGCACTATACAATGCACTCGAACCCAAGACCAGAGATTGCAGAGAATATAACTTATTTCAAAAGCAAGTCAATTCTTACCTCAAAGAGAGTCAAGCAGTCTGATGTACAGTCACTCACACTCACACATATCCCTCACTCTCACACGCACACACCCACACCCAAACCCACACTAAGTCAACACACACACACACACACACACACACACACACACACACACACACACGCACACCGACAACCACACTAGTCAACACGCACAGACAGGCACATACATTCACAATGTATAGGCTAGTGTAAATTACCATCAATCATCCAAATCTCATCAATTACAATAAGCGCATCCATCACTGTAGAATATCATTCATAGTTATTTAGTTGTATCATTTATGTATCATAATAGACGTATATATAAGTAAATGGTAGTGAGACACATATTATTATGTGATATGGGGCATGCTCTAATTCTCACTACCATCAATTGTTTGACTGGTATATATTGTTTTGTGTAATGTGTATTATGTCATGACAATTGAAAATAAATAATAATAATAATAATAATAATACTAAGAAATTAAATATTTGTTGATTACTAAACTAGGCCTATAATAAATAATAATGTTATATTTGAGCCACAAATGAGTCCAGTAATTGACACCAAAATTCAACATTTAATTTATTTATTTTACATTTATTCTACTTTTCTTCTTTATCTAGTTTAGTCCTTACACATCACGTCACTATAGCCACACGGCACCTTGAATCCACATTATGTTGTAGTTCAAGTCTTTATTTATTTACCTGTAGTACTTGTGGTACTCTTTGCTCTGTGAATAAAGACTCAAACAACTATTTTGTATGTTGCCTTACTTGCTCTTTCCTATACTAATCTGGAATGTTCTCTTCAGTTTGTGTAGATCATATTTTGGTAGGTACCTAGCAATAATATCTTGTGTGAAACGTTGAGCCAGTGGCGTCGGAACAGGGGGGGGCAAGGGGGGCATTGCCCCCCCTAACTTTCATGCTATGGGGGCATAGGGGGGCAGATTTTACAAGATTTCTACTCTACTTTTTGGGAAAGCAACGTCGGATGATCCTGTCAATAATTCATTTCGAGGAAGAAACAACTCAACAATAGCAGGAATGTTAGGTTGGCAGACGTACGTACCCCTGCCTGAACCTTCTATCCGACTATCTATATCTCAGACTCACGTCTAATCCAAACATGCCTTTGAATGATTTGCTAGAGTTATTGGCAGACGCAAGTTGGGATTTGGTTCGCTCGTGTCGCATCATTATGCGTTCTGTCATCTTTGGAGTAGTGTAGTGACTTTGATTATAGCAAAGTGGCAAGTGGGAAGATTATTCCTCTTAGAGTGTAAGTAGTGTAGTGTGAAGTGTAAAGTAACGTAAAGAGTAAGTGTGGGTGTAGTGTAGTATTTCGTGTTAATGGTGTAAAAGATTAAATTGATATCTTAATTTTAAAATATGAAACGTACTAAACAGCCTTTAGTTAGTATTTTTTTGTAAGAAGAGGGTTAAATAAAAATATGTTTGCCTGTATGCTTCGTCATTACATAAAAAATTGTGTTGTAATTTTTTTTAAATTAGCTATTTCACGTTAATTTTGTTAGTTTTTAGATCGCCGATAGTTGATGTAAAACATCGTTTACAGAGTCCGAGTGCAGTTAAAACATGACGAAATAACTGCGTAGTATAGTGAATTTTTTTTCGCCTTCGGCGAACAGGGCCTCCAGCGGCTGGAGCTTCGCCCCAGACCCCTGATGTACCCTACAAAATGTACTAATGGATTTGCCCCCCCCCCAACTTTCAAAACGTTCCGACGCGCCTGCGTTGAGCGTTTATAATTTCCACTGCCTATATAAGACATCTTCACGCCACATCAGCCACCAAATATCCATTCATTTTATCATTATCTTTAATTCCTTCTCTTCTTTCCTTGGTGGTCCCTCTTCATCCACTTTCTCGTCTTTCCCTTCCACTGGTTATCTCTGTTTACTGACAAGTGTACTCAACATGCACATTATACAGACATTGAGATAAAATGCTCTTCTCCTCCATAGAATACCTAGCAGCAGATAACACTTGTAACATCAAATAATACCCTGTTTTGCTGGTTTCAGACTGTATTGTTTGCCGGTGAAGCCACACATGACTATTTCTTCTCGACTGTCCACGGTGCTGTGGAGACGGGCTGGAGAGAAGCCGACAGAGTAATCGAGTTTCTCAGGTATTATTTCCAATACTGTTTGGCTTAAACTTAACTATTTACCTGATTTGTATTTGATAACTTGCATGGTTCCCTTTCCTCTAGGTCCACACCCTCCAAGCTGTGATTTTGTTGATGTCTTCAATCAATGGTCTAATCATCAGTGCCGCACAGTACCATCAAATACATATTATTATTTAATAATAATATTGCATGGGATGTTCATTGGTGATCTGTTTTAATTGCAATATTGTGTCATTTAATACAAAGTGCTGAAGTTCATTAGTATCTAATCATTTTATTGTGCTGGTTGTCCTATGAAATGAATAGTGTTAGTAATTTACCAACACTTACCATATTTCAAGAAAAATTGTGAATTTGGTAAGTGAAAGTGAAATCACCATGACAACTAATGCAGTAGTTTGAATGCAGTTCCTTGAAAGCATCTCAACTTGGCAGTAAGCGCAGGTGAGGCTTAACTAAATAATCTTGTTATTGGAGTTCACTTATGATCAAGTCAAGTTTCTAGTGTTACTTCTTAATTGTTAGAAACCTAAAAAAAACTTAATTTAAAACCTTTCTTTATTTTTGGTTTCTGGATAATTTTTTCAACTTTTTCGTTCAAAAAGCAATACATCACCATTACCTTAGTGTCCATGTGAAATATGAACGTTGTAGCCCCACCCGTTTGGTCAGAATCGGCCCAAATGTCATGAAAATATCGCACTAAAAATCGAAAAAAATCGTTAAAGTACGATTTTCATGAGAAATATTTATTCGATTTTACCCAAAAACGTGGCAAGTCTAAGTTCAGAGAAAACGAAGGTTCCCTCCAATTTTCATCAAGATCGCATAAATGCCGTTTGCCCGGTAGCGTGCGAACAAACAGACAGAAAAACTAACAAAAAACAAAACACCCGAGCTATTTTTCTTGGGGTAACATAAGTGAAAAAAACAAACAAAAAAACAGAAAGTCAAATTGAAGTCTTTGCTTTGCTCATCCAATTATAAATGCAGCACATAAATTTTAGTCTCTGGGTTTAATAACTTTACTTCTATTGTAGGTAGTGAAATGCATTGTAATACAGTTATTTCATAGTATTTGTAATTAAATTGGTTTTTATTTTTATTAACACTGGCTTAGTTCTGCTATTGTGGACATCCTTTTTTACTCCCACATGGCACATTTGACTTTTAAGCGGTGTTTTGTATGGTGAATCAGATGAATAAAGCAGTTATATGTTATTTTGCAAATATATTTTCTTTATTATACCTGAGCTAAATAAATTGAAATTGTAACTCAGTAACATCTTTTACATCGTCGTGTGCACTACTTTGTTGGTGAATTATTATACTGTTTTATTCATATTGTTTGGTTTACTTGTAACCATTGCACCTTTTTAAATCTATGTACTACACTAGTACAAACAATGAATACTGAATGAACATGTCAATGGATTCGTTCCTAATCGTTCAATACCTGTTACCGTTCCTTCGCCCTGTAGAAATAATTTCATCGACACAGTATTTGAGTACATGCATTCATGTACACAGGCTGCTTCGTCACATTTGACCCCTTTGCGGCCGCAGTTGGTGAGGTTTGCGTTTGTGCAGCGACTTTCAAGCACAAGTTAGCTCAGATGTCTTCTCTGTCAAGTCTGATACATTGGAAGAAAGCATTGGCAAATTGTAAAGCCAAGTCTTGTCTAGTAGCGCTCCTCATTGTGGCACTAATAAGAAAATGTACTGCCCAGTAAACTAGTGTACTGAGGGAGCGAACTTGGGTAAACAAATTTCTGGCTATTGACATCCCTGAAATTAAGATTTACAATTTCACGTTATTTTAACTACTACATGACTCATGAATTAGGTTTTATCTATAATAGAGACAGTACAGTACAATAATAAAGTTGGGACCCTTGCAGCAACTGATTTTTTTTTTAGGTACATAGGTATTTTGTTTTGATTTGTATAAATCAATGGATCTGATAAAAAATGTGGTTGATTGATAACAATTGTCCTTCAAATACCAAGTAAAACCGATTGAGTAGTTGATTGGAAAGTTAATCTACTGATTACAATTATCTATAAATGTGGATTAGTGGCAAGGCCATTTTGCTTTGTAGTTTAAGTAAAGCTAAGATGACAATTTAGGAAGCCTGTCGCACACAAACACAAAATTATAAGATTTGTGAAATGAATAAAACAGCGTAATGATTGCCTGTATTTACAAGTAAATTTTGCAAAAATTTCAAAAACAAAATGTTCTTAAAGCATTTCTCATTCAAAAATCCTCTATTTCCAACCTTTTTGGTCTCTTTTGCTCAAGAAGGAATCTGTTGCTTTCTTCTTGTGCATGCAAACCATTGTTTTCTAGCAAAGAACCAAACTGGGCTAAAACACCGACTGTCAACGGTGATGATACTCTGTTCTGCAGTCGGGTGGTGATCGTTGGAGCAGGGATGGCCGGTATTGGTGCTGCACGAACGTTGCTTGAGTCGGGCGTAGACGACATCATTATTCTCGAGGGTATGTGCTTGTGTTTTTAAAGTTGTGTGTTTCTGTTGAAAGCTTGGTAGTGTAGCGAGTATATTTTGCACTTAATTTGTCAGTCTACATTTTAACAATATTTGACATTTCATTTCATTTATTCTGATTCACCGCTTTAAAATTCTATAATTAGTCGTTCGTTAGTGTTTTGAATCTATGACAATGCAGCTTGACAGTATCTACATTTATTCTACACGAATATCAGTAGCCTGGTGCCGTCTCCCACCCTTCCAATCAGCTGTAGTTTACTGCCACACTTTTTTCTGAATCTTCTGAAAAGGATTTAAGAAAATACTACCCTTATTTTTTATTTATTTGTATTATTTTTCATGATTGTGATTTTTTGTATGCAAGTTCAAGAAGTAGCATGAATATATTATTTATTGTTAGAGGTACATGAAAATAGCGTTTTGCAAATAGATGCTACAAAGCGCTATTTTTTCACTAAAAAGTATGGTTTTCCAGTCCTATTTTATATTATTTTACATAGTATCTATAATTTTTTTACACACATTTTTGTTTAGTTGATATTAGCTCAACCGGTACTTGCTCATTAACGGGACCCCCTCCAAAAAATGTAAAAATTTAGTAAAAACATTTCATTAGACAATCATAACTACTACATCAACTCCATCTGAGTTTCAGGTCAGGAAAACACAATTATTTCAAACAAAGCCTCGAACACATCCTTTCGGGCTACATACTTTGCGCCAGGAGTGACCCGGCCTACGCCAACATACTCCACCTACAAAACCTTTAACGTCGCTATTTTAAATATAAAGTACTGTCAATGGAAAAGTACTTTCGTTTAAAATAGCAATGTTTTGAAGGTTCATTTGGTGTCCGTGAACGTCAATGTCAGCTGCACGGCGACGACTGCTCTCATGTAGGCCTACGCGTTCCAATGGACTGTACTCACCTGTCACATTGAACACGTGAGTCAAGTTCACTGTCAGGGTCATATTCAACTCCTCGCAAGTTGTAATTATTTATTGTTAACAGAAATAAGTAAAAAACCGACGATGGGGGGCACCAATAAACAAAAAATTGAGGGGGTCCCGTTAATGTACAAGTACCGCTCAACCTTGTTGACATAATTTCAAAATAAAATTTGAAAAAACTTCATACACAAGTTTTTGAAAGTGTCCAAAAAAATAGATGCTACAAAACGCTATAAAATGACACTTGAAAATGCTATATACACGTACCTCTAATTATTGTGTTACTTTTCAAATAGCCTGCTAATATTTTTAAAAGCAAATAGGCCCTACCAGCAACAACCTATTTTTTATAAGTAGCTTGTAACACAATGATACTTCTTTTCGAGGCGATGCATGTATGCTGTGAATGAATCGTATCTCATCATTTATATTTTATTGCACCATTACGTAATTTATTGAAAACAAGTCCCTGCATGGAACAGTTTTGTTTTGAATGCACTGAGAATGGCTCAATAAAGTCAACATTATCCATGACAATGTGGCTATTAATATTAATGTTATAGATCAAGCCAAGTTCCTAGGGATGATTATAGACTTTAAAATAGGTACCACATATAGATAATTTGTGTAAAAAAATGAGTTTCGGCATGCTATATGATGAAAACTTGATCATCTCTCAACTCAATGTGATTTTACACACATTACGCACGTTTTACTTTGCAAATGTTCAGTCAATTATTGCTTATGGAATTTTTTATTTATTTTTGAACGAGTGAGCGTAGCGAATGGAGTGATCTCCATTCGACTTAAACGGCCCTTATTGTTTTTCTGCGTGCGTGCGTGTGTGTACGTTGAAAATCAGCCGAATCGCTGAACAGATTGCGCTGAAATTTTAAACAGACATCCGGTACGAGTTTATTGAGAACTGCTAACAAAATCAGCAAGATTCATTGCGATTTAAACCTACAAGAAATATAAAACTGAAAAATAGACTTCCAATGTTTAGAAATTATTTTAACGACAATGTTTTAGATTTTGAAAAGATATTTTTTGTTTGTTATTCGCCTGGCCGTGAAATGCCGTGCCCATGCAAGGTCTGTCGAATGTTTAACGTCAAGGTACCCCCAAATTCCGCTCGTAGATTGAGTAAACCTTGCAATATTTTCAAGTATTTCGTACTGGCTTTGTTTACCATAGTAGGCCCTATTGCCACAGATGATGGACTACACTGCGTTATATGCATTTCAAAACATGTTTAATATTTTTTTAAATACAATCTAGGAATTACAAAATCTTTCTCGACCAGGGGATTGAACCCACGTCTCCCACATTTCGGCTATAAGGGCGCTTGAGCCAACTAGACTTGGGAAACGCCAAAGTCGTTGTTAGACGAGTGAGCGAGTCATGTGTTGAGTACCCGGGAACATTTGAATTTAAGTTTGATAATTATATTCGTTTAATAATAGTTTTTAAAGTTTAGTTGGTATACGGGCGCGTCAACTGTAAGGTCATAATGCGCTTCTCTAGCCTATGATAGGCTAGGTAGGCCTAAGGTAGGGGGAAGAAAAGAAATGTTACCGGGTACTCAACACATGGCTCACTCACTCGTCTAACAACGACTTTGGCATTTCCCTAGTTTTATTTATTATTTTGGGACAATTCTGTTAATGTTAAAAAAGTTCTTGTGCTTCAAAAGAGAACTTTAAGATATATGTTGCATATGGGATCAAGAGCATCTTGTAGACAAGTTTTTAAAGATCTGAATATATTAACTGTGGCAGGCCTGTATGTTTTAGAAGTTCTTTTATTTGTTAGAGATTTTTCAGACTATTTTATAACAAACAATGTAGTACATGCTTTAAACACTAGAAGTGCACATAACCTGCATGTCACAGGACACAGGTTAAAAATTAAAATTGTTAGACAATGATCCAGTGAATATGGGTCTAAAACTATATAATAAATTACCAATGGACTTTAAAAACATTACATATAGAACGCAGTTCAAGGCAAAAGTTAAAACATACTTATTAGTTATTACAACATAGTTTTTATTCCACTAATGAATATCTATTATTGTAATTTTGAATTTTAATACCTGTGTGTAAACTTGTTATATTTTAGAAGTTTTTAATTGTTTTAAATTTTTGTTATTGACAAATAGTTCTTGCAAGCCTATGTTGGTTGTAATGGGCAGCTTATGTAGTATCTTGTGATATAAATGTAAATATTGTAAATAGTTGACAATGTTCAAATACTCGCATGTCTATAAATGACATGCTTATGGGTGTACAAAAAAGAATGCAATAAAAATGAAATGAAATGAAATGTAATTATTTTACTTGGCAAACGTAGTTCTTGCTTTTAAGTGAAAATTTGTGTTTACATTTTTGCGGGCTATTTATATGAATTATTTAAAAAGACTTATTAGTTAATGACATAAACAATGAGTAAAAATCAAGTATCTTAGTGAATATCAACCCAATCTTAAGTCACTACATGTTACTCTTTACTTGGCTGGTTTATGACTGACTGCTCAGTGGAGAAACTCAAAATAAAATGTTTATGACTGGTTAAAAGAATTTAATTTAAGATTACAACTATCACATTTGCATGTTTGAAGACCTTTCAGTATAAGTCTCTCCACATTCGTTCCTGTCAACGTAAATCGGCCATTAGTGTTGTGTTGCCCGCAGCCCAAGATCGCGCAGGTGGCCGAGTGTTGTCGTGGCAACTGAACGGTAACTGGGTGGAGGCTGGAGCGCAGTGGATTCACGGACAAGAGAACTCCGTGTGGAGGCTTGCTGACCAGTTCGACCTTCTCTCAGAGTACACATCTTCTGAAGGAGAAGGTATTCAACACGCCTCTTTGCATACCATCTTATGTGTGTGGTGTGCAAATGTCATTGTTATATTTTTCTTACAAAGTATGGAAAAAGCCAACTGGCTGGTTTAGTTTAGATTGGAGCAGGGTTGACTGGTTGGAAAAGCATAGACATAACTTTTCACCTGCTGATGACAACTGCAGCTAATTTAAAGTTGTTTATTACCTTAATCCACGAGGCTTTTCGCATTTTCCAACGAGTATTTTCTGTTTTTAAGGAGGCATAATGAAATATATCTCCTTATACTCATTGTCGTACTCATAGCTGTAGTTCAATTTCATGCTAGATGGAAAGGCATCCATTTCATTTTTTAGTCTTAAAATATCTTATCAGATGCTCTCTATTCATTTACTTTATGAACTTCACTTGTACATTATTTCAATTTATTTAGGCTATTACAAATAGGAAAAGGCCAATCGGCTAGTTTAGTATAGATTGGAGAAGGGTTGACAGGTTGGGAAAGCATAGAGAACATAAAACCTAGCCTGAAGGGCTGGGGGCGACAAAACTTTTCACCTGCTGATGACAACTGCAGCTAATTTAAAGTTGTTTGTTACCTTAATCCACGACGCGTTTCGTCCTTCTGGGACTCATCAGGCGGATGGTGGCCACTAAAAATCAGCTAGCTACATGCAAACAAAACTCACAACACATAACCAAACCTGTGGTAGGGCCACGCAAGAAGTAAATTCTGCATGCATGTTGTCATCATCAGCAAGGTTACTTCACACACCATTCATACTGGGGCACACAGTCAGCACAAACAGTAAGAGGGCTTCCCTCCCAACTCTGGTGCTCGGGAGACAAGAAATCCATGACTTACCCTGGATTCGAACCAGGACCCTTGGCAACAAGAGAAAAGCTGCCCCTCCTGCTGTTGCTGGGCAAGGGTGCCTCTTCATTCATTCTAAGAAAAAGGGTTAGAGATAGGAAGGATGGAAAGTCACAACACAGCACAACCAGTGAGGGGGCTTCCCTCCTAGACTCTGGTGCTTGGGCGACAAAACTTGTCACAAACAACAACACACAAACTTGTTTTATTTTCGTAGTAGTGAATGTAACCTATGTATTATACAGATAACAGATGACTGGTTTGTAACTTGAGCTTTATTTTCAGGTCCTTACATTCGAGATGACGGAGTAATCTTTGAGCCAAAGTTGGTGTTTGAAGTAGACAATGTAGTTTCAGAAATCCTTACTAACTGTGAACAATTTTCGAAGTTGTCTTCCAACTCTGTAGAAGTTCCATTTTCTATCGGCCAATACCTACAATGTGAGTTCCTCAAATATCTTAATAGTTGTCCAAATGACAGCAAAGAAGTTCGATTGATGAAAGAGGAATTATTTGACTGGCATATTAGGTAAGTATGATGTAGTATGATGGTATAATTCTGTTTATCATTATGTTATGCAATAATCCGTGTATTATTTCTCTTTTAAAGGTTTCAGATAATAGACAACTCTTCAACAATGCTCGATACCTTATCAGCAAGATCATGGGGCAACTATTTGTTCTGTGGCGGCACTGATTATGTTAATTTCAAACGTGGTTACAGTTCACTCGTTGATAAACTGACCAAAAGTCTTCCTCACGGTGTTTTAACACTAAACACCCCTGTTACACGCATACTCTGGGAGAAAAATATCCCCGTTACTGCAGACATGAAAAGACCACACTCTCCTATTGTTATATCTTGCAGCAATGGCACGACTTTCTTGGCTCAACATTGTATTGTTACGTGTTCATTGGGTGTCCTCAAGGAACATTGGGAGAGTTTGTTCGTGCCTGTTCTTCCTGTCGCTATCAATAGAGCGATCAAAGATATGGGATTTGCCACCATCAATAAGATATACCTGGAGTTTGAGCGAGCATGGTGGAGTCCCGAGGTCAAGGGCTTTCAGCTGATCTGGTCGAAGGGAAGCAAAGTGACGGACTGGACGCGGGACCTGACTGGGTTTGACGTGGTGCCCAATGCTCCGGGAGTGCTACTTGGATGGGTGGGGGGTGCGGGTGCGGAGGAGGTGGAGAGGCTGGGGGAGCAGGAGATCGGGCGACACTGCACCGCACTGTTCAGGCGCTTCACCCGGCGCACAGACATACCAGAACCGAGCCGCGTGATGAGGACCGCCTGGTGTAGCAACCCCTATGTCAGGGGTGGATACAGCCACACGACTACTGCGTGCGACGCGTCGCGCGTAGGGCCAACCACACTAGCTCAGCCCGTCTACGCCTGCGTGGCGGGCAAGCCGGAGGTGAGACTATCAGTGAATGCATTATTATTTAATTATCTTTTAGCCTACCTCTGCCAGTAAAACATATACATCTAGGTGCACGTTATTCACAATGCAAAGACAATCCTGATGTGCATGATGCTATGTTATTACTTTACTAGGGTTGATAGGTCACAGAAGATCGCTAGTCACTAGAGAACGTAGTGCTTACACCTTTTTGCTCAAATGCTATTGCTCAGCATTACATTTCTGAGCTACAAATTAAGACTATAAAATCTTTTGCTACAGTTCTGCAGGATGCAGATGACCTGTTGCTGTTCATTTTGTTTGCAAATACATTTAAGAACTGAGAAGGTCTACAACAGTGCCCATTATAATATAATAAATATTTTAAATCCAACAATACACAAAATAAATACATAATAACTATTAGAATTGTTGGATTGTAAGATTTAATTATATTGTATTTTATTGGCTGTTTGTTTAAGGTGTACATAATTGAACATTTTTAGGAAATCAATCCCGAAATAACAAATTCCATCTCAGCGGGGTAACGAACCCCGGTCTCCCAATTGCCGGTCGGGAGATTTCTGGATTGATTTCCAACAAATCAATTACACCTGCGGGAGTGTTCCCCTATTAATGAAACTGAGCAATAATTAAACACATTTTGCTTTGCAATTAACTGGAGAGAGACAAAAATTCATGTGAGGTAAGAAAAAGATTTCTAGAGAATTTATAAAATTGAGTAAAATCTAAAATGGCACAGAAAACAAAGATAGGCTACTTCACAAACCTTTACAGTCACGCTGATGAATGAGCATATTTAGTGGTTTTGTTTTGTTTTGAAATATGCTACTTAGCCTGTCAATAGAAGCTCATTCTTTGTTGGTTTCAGCATCCAATAATCCTACTCGCTGGAGAGGCAACACACGAATGTTTCTTCTCCACAACTCACGGCGCATACGAATCTGGTCAAAAACAAGCAAATGTGATTCTGAAATACTATGGACTGGAAAAGAAATGAAATAAAACTTGAGCCCTGGTTGATTGCTGGACTGTTTCATTGTACAAGCCTGGAGAAAGTTATAGTAAGCTTATTATCCACACAACAGAACAGTCTAGAGATCAACCACTAATTGCCTGTGTGCTGCAAAAGCCATTTGTTACTTGTGTTTAGTTGTACTCAACATCATGTAAACTATCCATGTGTTGGTACGATATCTTTTCCCATTATTTATTTCCTCTGTCTCAATCTGTTCATTCATGCTTAAATCCATTACATAAAATATACTCAATTATCATCTATACTTTGTTAATGTTACTAGCATTACATATTACCTACCTACATTACATTAAAAAGCGGGCTAAATTTGCAGTGTTAACGGACTCGAGTTGCAAAGACAGTTGAGTTTTCAAACAGCGTTCTAGCGCGCATTCCAACGTACCTCGAATGCTAGTAATATCAACCACATCTTATCAGCTATTATTTAAAAACTAGGAAGCTTCGCAAACGCTTTTTCAGGCGCGTTGTTGGATGAGCGTAATTTTTTTAAACAAAATAAGCGTAAAATTGCGATATTCATGAGAAATATTTTTCGATTCACTCAAATTTAAAAAAACATGGCAATCGGATAAAGCATGTAGGTGTTAATAAGTCAGTAAGTAAATGAAAAAATCGAAAAACTGCAATTTTCGTAAGAAATAATTTTTTGATTGCGCTCAAATTTCACACGAATATATTAATTCATAAAATTAAGGTTCTGTGAAAAAATCATTGCAATCGGATAAAGCATGTAGGTGTTATAAGTCGAAGAAATTTTTTAAAAATCGAAAAAAAATCGTAAAATTGCAATTTTAATGAGAAATAATTTTTCAATTGCGCTCAAAAACGTAGCAGTTCTAAGTTCAGAGATTTTGAAGGCCTCCAAAAAATTTCATCGCAATTGGATTATTGGTTTAGCTGGAATCGTGTTAATAAACACAAAAATACAAACAGAAAAAATAAGAAAAACGCAAAAATAATCGTAAAATTGCGATTTTCATGAGGAATAATCTTTCGATTGCGCTAAAAAATGTGGCAGTTCTAAGTTCAAAAATGTCAAAGGTCTCCAGAAAGTTTCATCGCAATTGGAGTATTGGTTTACCCGGAATCGTGTTAACGGACACACAAAAATAATAATAATAAAAATAAAAAAAAATCCGGATTTTTTTCTCCAGTGTAGTGAAATGGAATCTTCGCTACGCTCATCCAATAATTGAACCTTATCACTGCTTTCTTGTAGAAAATTATATTTACATAATAAATATAATTTCCTTCCAAACTGCAGTGTTGTCTTCAATTAATTTTTGAAGAACATTTACCTGATCCATTAAAGTTAATTTTTAAATATTATCAGTTATTCTACAAATAAAAAAATTTATGTTATGGCTGCTATTTCCCATTCTTCATGCATGTAGACAGATTTCAGACAAAATATCATGTAGGCCTAGGTCTCATCTTCGACCCGGCACCTCCACCAAATCAGCGACTCCGACGCATCGCACTGCCTTTATTGTTATTTTTGTAGGCTTATAGTGGCGTAACATTTTAATAGTATGGTTCTGGTAAGCTTATTTTCGGTTTTCACGACACCTGCAAATTACAATCGCTCTGATCATCAGATCAGGTCAATCGCATTTGCACCAAAATAACCTTGAAGCTAACATTTTTCTGGTGTCAAGCCGCCCCCCCCCCCCCCGTTTTTTGGAAGTTCTTAATGGGGAGTGGGTGGGTCCTGTTTTTAAGGGGTTGCTCCATGTCCAATTAAAAGTTTCAGCACGCCACTTATTATTATTTTATTACATTACAACGTTTATATTAGCTTAAATTAAAAAGTATAAAATCATATTACATGAAAAAATATTTTTTTAAAACAACGCTCATATTTAAAATGTACTAAAATGTAAAAAATAAATTTTCGCCCAACAAATTTTTGCCTTACTCGGAAAATAAAGCTTTCGTTGGGCGCTTTCCCTCCATGATCAACAAAATTCTGTAATCTATGTCAATACCGAAAGCGCTCAAGGCTTTTATTTTCCGAGTAAGGCAAAAATTTGATGGGCGAAAATTTATTTTTTATTTTTTAGTACATATAAATATGGACGTTGTTTTAAAAAAATTATTTTTTCATGTAATATTATTTTATATTCTATTACTTCCTAGCATGTATAGGGCTCCCATAATACAAAAGCTCAAAAACGGGACAACTATTTTAGGGGACCAGGACGGGGGGTTTGGGGGGCTTGCCCCACAACTACAGCGCCGCAGGCGAAAATTTTGATAATAAGGTTCTTAGAGTGTGTTTGGTGCGTTCTAGAAAGTGGTCTGAATGCGATACCAAATTAATGCATTTTTTAGGAGTGAAAACTATAAAAAAAAGGGGGGGTAGTGACGATATAAATCATGTTACATCCATTGAAATGCATCATTACGTTCGCGATCACGTCCAACAAGAATGGGAAATTGTCGAAATTGCTCTTCTGAAGTGGGGGGGGGGGGGGGGGGGGCACGGCAAAAAGTGGGGATAATTCCCCCATCCCCCACCCCTTCCTACGCGCCTATTCCCGAAAATGTTAACGTTGAAACGAAAATTAGGAGATATATTGAAGTCACAACACATTGTACACTCAACAATCCCTTCAATATTCTTGTTACTTTTTCGCAAAAAAGGAAAATCTGCCTATAGTTTATCGGTAAAATGACTCTTCTGACTGTTGGCAGCCTGGATCTTGACCTTGACTTCTTGAATCTTTATAGTTCGTTTTTGGCGAGTGGTTGGTAACTGGCCATGGTCGGGGTGAAGAGTTGCATTGCAGGCGCGGCGATTCAAATGCTAGACCGTAAAAATAGCGCGGTCGTTCGCCATTCTAAAAAAACGGGACACCACCTCAAAAAAGGGACTGTCCCGGCTACCTTGTAGCCGGGACGCCTAATTGTCCCGTTTTTTTAGAATGGCGAACGACCGCGCTATTTTTACGGTCTAGCATTTGAATCGCCGCGCCTGCAATGCAACTCTTCACCCCGACCATGGCCAGTTACCAACCACTCACCAAAAACGAACTATAAAGATTCAAGAAGTCAAGGTCAAGATCCAGGCTGCCAACAGTCAGAAGAAAGTGTCATTTTACCGATAAACTATAGACAGATTTTCCTTTTTTTGCGAAAAGTAACAAGAATATTGAAGGGATTGTTGAGTGTACAATGTGTTGTGACTTCAATATATCTACTAATTTTCGTTTCAACGTTAACATTTTCGGGAATAGGCGCGTAGGAAGGGGTGGGGGATGGGGGAATTATCCCCACTTTTTGCCGTGCCCCCACCACTTCAGAAGAGCAATTTCGACAATTTCCCATTCTTGTTGGACGTGATCGCGAGCGTAATGATGCGTTTCAATGGTTGTAACATGATCTATATCGTCACTACCCCCCCTTTTTTTTTTTATAGTTTTATAGTTTTTACTCCTAAAAAATGCATTAATTTGGTATCGCATTCAGACCACTTATTTTTTCTAGAACGCACCAAACACACTAAGAACCTTATTATCAAAATTTTCGCCTGCGGCGCTGTAGTTGGGGGGCAAGCCCCCCAAAACCCCCGTCATGGTCCCCTAAAATAGTTGTCCCGTTTTTGAGCTTTTGTATTATGGGAGCCCTACCTAAGCATGTAGGTATACCTGATTGTTACAGGTTCAAATTATTGACAGTCTTACTCTTGAGAACTGCGTCCCAACTGTGTGTAGGCCTATAGGAGCCACCGTGGACGCCCTCTCTTAATATACACTAAAACTAATTTCCAATGGTATTTTCTCGTCTGGAGATCAAATTGCTCATCATATTGCATGCGGGGTCTATTATGCGTAATCAATCCATGACAACACACTTGTGGCAATCTTGTTGTTTTGTTGTTTGCACGTGTCACACACGTCTGCCAGAAGTCACACTTTTTTGTATTTGTTTAGTATATCATTATTAATTGTTTATACATACATACATTTGAAGAGAGTACGGACGTGGTGTCACCATGAAACCTCCCCAGACAAGAACTTCGTCCTATCAACAAGGATATTACTATCGGAGTTGCAGATTATGGAATGATTTGCCGGTGGACATCCGTGAACTACACACTCGGAGCCATTTCAAATCTGCACTAAAAAATTTCTTTTCTGGTGTATCCTGATAATTCTATTCTATAATTCACAATACCATTCATGTTTGTCATAATTTCATCACCCTCACTTTTTACATGTCTTCACACACATTGTTTTCTATTATTGTATAATGTATTTTTAATTAATTTAATTGCAATGTATTAGTATAAGTATTGAGTAGGTTGCTAGACACTAAATTGTGAATGGGGCTATGCCCTCTTTTAGCAACCTATAACACATCAATGTGTTAAAACAATAAATAATAAATAAATAAATAAATACATACATGCATACATATATTATATAAAGTAGAACAAAATCCACTCACCTGTTCTATCACTTAACCAATGGTACTCGGTAGGTTCCCTGCTGCTAGTGAGTCAAGTGTGCCCCACTTAAAGCTATAGAGCAGGTATATTAATAAGGTCCGTATGTGGGTAATGTTTATCGGTCTCTATTACAAGACTAGGAACGCGATCACACCCCAGTCAGGATCACAGGTGACGGGAATCGGACCCACGACCCTAGTATCGGGTGTGTTAATGTTCTGTGGCGTCACACCATCCTAGAAATCCTTCGAGGAAACTTTATTAGGGTGTCATGAAATGAACATTGCGAAATAGGTCATGGATTTCCTGAGAAAAGATTGGTTTTAACAACTTGTTAATAATACTAAAACTAGTAATAATCTGTTATAATCATTTAATGATCTTTTCCCAATGCCAAAACAAAGTTAGTTAGCGGGTCTTTTGATAGCGGCTATAATTCAACAATTATAAAAAAAAAACTTTTCGGCCAAGGAAAATTCACGTTCAAGGTCGTGAAGGATAATGAAGAAGTAGTGAAGGAAATGTGTTTGCATTACATCTGTTTGTGTTCGCACTGTGAGGTATATGTTACGTGTTGTGTCTCAGTGTGCGCTCACAAGATACAATCTGGTGCTGAAAGTGAAGGTAGGCTGGAGCCCCCTGTAGCGAGGACGCGACCCCACATCAAGGGTCACTACACGTCTGACGCGCCCACCGTCTTGCGGTATTATCCATCTTCCATCACTGTCATCGGAAACCCTCATAAACTTGAACCATGTCCACGCTATGAGACCAGTCGGCAGTCATGTCGTTAAATTGGCGATTTGGAACTATTGTCAAATCGGTTGATTAAGTTATTGTTGCATTCAATGCATATTATTATTATTATGAGGTATATGTTACCGACATAAAACGGTAGATCACGAACCTTGGGTGCCCAATTATTTAACATAACTTTTTTTTAATACGAACAATATAATAACAATATACGAACGAGTATAATTATGACTTTAATTGAGTACCTTGCTTGACTTTGCTGCCTGAACATAATGTTGGCGTAAAAATATATATTATAATACCTTCAGATTTGTTAAGATTTACGATTGAAGATATTACTTAACATCATTATCATAATCAAAGGGCTGTTATTTCACTCGATCGTATTGTTATTGACAAACAAATGACAAACTCTCTTTAGGAAAAATGTCCACTTCATCGTGCTCTAAGTCGTGTATTGCGGGCTAGTACACTACCCGTTTGCAGGCGTACCGTACTGTGGCGCGGTGACAAACTGAGGAACTACGTCCTCGGGGTTGTACGTGTATTGCGGGCTTGCAGACGGCCCGGGTGCAGGCGAACCGTACTGTGGCGCGGTGACAAACTGAGGAACTACGTACTCGGGGTTGTACGTGTATTGCGGCTTGCAGACGGCCCGTGTGCAGGCGTAACGTACTGTGGCGCGGTGACAAACTGAGGAACTACGTACTCGGGGTTGTACGTGTATTGCGGGCTTGCAGACGGCCCGGGTGCAGGCGTACCGTACGGTGGCGCGGTGACAAACTGAGGAACTACGTACTCGGGGTTGTACGTGTATTGCGGGCTTGCAACGCCGTGTGCAGCGTCCGTACGGTGCCGGTGAAACTGAGGAACTACGTATCGGGGTGTACGTGTATTGCGAGCTTGCAGACGGCTGGTGCAGCGTACCGTAGTGGCGCGTGACAACTGAGAACTACGTACTGGGGTGTATGTATTGCGGCTTGCAGACGGCCCGGGTGCAGGCGTACCGTACGGTGGCGCGGTGACAAACTGAGGAACTACGTACTCGGGGTTGTACGTGTATTGCGGGCTTGCAGACGGCCTGTGTGCAGGCGTACCATACGGTGGCGCGGTGACAAACTGAGGAACTACGTACTCGGGGTTGTACGTGTATTGCGGGCTTGCAGACGGCCGGTTGCAGGCGTACCGTACTGTGGCGCGGTGACAAACTGAGGAACTACGTACTCAGGGTTGTACGTGTATTGTGGGCTTGCAGACGGCCCGTGTGCAGGCGTACCGTACTGTGGCGCGGTGACAAACTGAGGAACTACGTACTCGGGTTGTACGTGTATTGCGGGCTTGCAGACGCCCGGGTGCAGGCGTACCGTACGGTGCGCGTGACAAACTGAGGAACTACGTACTCGGGGTTGTACGTGTATTGCGGGCTTGCAGACGGCCTGGGTGCAGGCGTACCGTACGGTGGCGTGGTGACAAATATCAACACTTGCATAACTGTGCCAAGCACGTCACGATCTTCAACATGCCATTTCATGATTTGTGTTACTGCCACAGTAGCTCACAGTAAATCACTCGAACTTAGGCGGCTGATGTTTCCAAGAGGATTCATAGTTTCCCACAAATATAAGATGATGTGAGTGATAAAGTGAGGAACTAGGGGTAGAGGTTTATTTACTTTTTTATAACAAAGCCAAAGGGTATACAGAACGTACACATATGGCATACAAATATTAATTATAGGTATCAATAGTTAAACAAATATCATAACAATTGCAATTTTTCATTGTTAATAACTAGGAAGCTTCGCAAACGCCTTTTTTTTCGCGTTGATGGATGAGCTTTTTTGTAAGTTTTTAGTTTGCGTGGGATCTCTTTACTTTTGCAAGTTCTTTTTGAACACATTGTAGGTGATTGTTGTCAAGTTTCTATTGTTACTTGTTAATTGTTATTATGCACCTCAAAAAACTTATATTAAAACCTTTATTCTATAAATTCTGGCTGACTTTCAACTTTTTCTTTCAACTTTTTCTTTCACAAGGTACTACATCACCATAACCTTAATATCCATGTAAACTAGGAAAACGCTTATTTAGTCCCGCCGCGTTGATGGATGAGCTTTTTGTAAGTTTTTAGTTTGCGTAGGACCACTTTTTCTTTGCAAGTGCTTTTTTAATGCATTGTAGGTGATTGTTGTCAAGTTTCTATTGTTACTTGTTAATTGTTATTATAAACCTAAAAAAAACTCATATTAAAACCTTTATTCTATGGATTCTGGCTACCTTTTTCAATTTTTTCTTTCAGAAAGCAATACATCACCATAACCTTAATGTCCATGTGAAATATGAACGTTGTAGCCCCACCCGTTTGGTCAGAATCGAGCCCAAATGTCACGAAAATGTCGCACTAAAAATCGAAAAAATCGTAAAAGTACGATATTCATGAGAAATATTACTTCGATTGTACCCAAAAACGTGGCAAGTCTAAGTTCAGATATTTCAAAGGTCCCCTCAAATTTTTATCAAGATCGCATATGCCGTTTGCCCGGTAGAGAGTAAACAAACAGACAAAAATACAAAAACAACAAAAAAAACACCCGAGCTAATTTTTTGGGGGGTCGTTGAAATTGAAGTCTTCGCTTAGCTCATCCAATGAACGTTGTAGCCCCACCCGTTTGGTCGGAATCGGCCCAAATGTCACGAAAATATCGCACTAAAAATCGAAAAAAATCGTCAAAGTACGACATTTATGAGAAATATTTCTTCGATTGTACCCAAAAACGAGGCACGGTCTAAGTTCAGAGATTTCAAAGGTCCCCTCCAATTTTCATCAAGATCGCATATGCCGTTTGCCCGGTAGAAAGCGAACAAACAAACAAACAAAAAACAAAGAAACACCCGAGCTAATTTTTTTGGGGGGTCAGTGAAATTGAAGTCTTCGCTTCGCTCATCCAATAACTAGTATTTTTAGACAGTGTTTGTGAATCAAGTGAAGGAAAAATTAAAAATGAGGACATTTTAAAGATAAGGGGGAGATATGAAATTAAATAAATGTAAATGCTCATCAAGAAACTGTCTCAAGGAGTAGTATGATGTATTAGGAGAAGTGATTCCAATTCATATTTGTCGCTGAGTTTAACGCAAAGAACGTATAGTCTACACTCTACAGGGTTGTAATCACGTTCACCATACTTCAAACACATCCACATGTTGGTTGTACCTGACAAGTGTGGAGGCACAATAGTAACATGATATTATTTAAAATGCGACTCTGCTTATGTTAATTGGTTGTCACATAAGCAACAAATTAATATATTTATCTCTGTTTGAGCTCGATAATGTGAATTCGTGTCTGTTTGACTCGATCCTTGATGTAAACCTGAACAGACTTATTCTATCATCACCACTCCACTACGATTGGTTAGGAAACCAGGATTCTGGATGATAAGACTAGGAGCATCAGGTGACGGCCACATACGTGAATGATTCAACCTCAACTTGGTTTGATGTATTGTAATCACATTATTACAAGATCTCAATTGCTCATTTATCATCAGTACAAAAAATACAGCTCACATTTTGAGCTTACATCAGTTTATTTAGCTCATTTAGAGCTAGGTCATCATTAAAATTTCAACATACACTTCCTTCAAACTAGGTTGAAATATTAAAAAGTCAATGTTTATAGATGATATAAAAGGATTATATTATAAAATTTACACACACACTCACAAACTAGGACTTTACACTGTTATCATAAGATAATAATGAACCGCTCGGAGGTGGCAATCAGTGTTAATAGGAGTAGCTGACGCCGTTGCCCGTGAACTTGGTCTGCGATACGTCGGAGGCGGCGGAGTAGGCCACCCCCAGCTGTCCCGTCTGAGGCGGGGGCGGCGCCGCGTGGGCTCGGGCGGGGGCGGAGCTGTACTGTGAGGCGGCAGACTCGACCGCCTCTTGGTCCACGTCAGAGTCGTACTGCGCGTGCGCCAAGGTGCACAGGGCCAGCACCACCACCGTCCACGCACACAACTGCACACGAGGAACAATACATAAATACAGTCCCTCCTCCGGTTGACTAACTAACTACGTAGGGTGGAAGGGTAGTTGTTAGGGAACACCCAAGGGATATTTATATCATGAGGACTCAATTCCTATATTATATTCGCCTTGGGGTAAATACAGAAGAATACATTAAAAAAAATCAGTGCCGGGTATCAATCCGACGACCTTCCGTATTAGTGTCTCGCGCGTTACGCACGACTACTTCTGTCGGCCAGACAAAGCATAAGCAAACCAACTAGATACCGTGACAATGACCTTGATAAGGCTAGTCAAGCAAACACTATTTATATAAACCCTCATAAATTACAACATTCACGTATAGTGGAACATACTCTACAGACAAAATCACAAATTTTAGCCCAATGCTTGATTTTTAATAGCATCTTTCAGTAATTTAAAGTGTAATTTAAAGATGACATCTTTAAATTACTGAAATTCTTATAAAGTTTGATTCTTTGAGAAAGAATCTCCCCAATGTGCATCATTTTTCTATCCATCTGTCCGTCTGTACTGTGCGTGTCACGTCTCACGATAAAAACCAAACACGACGTCCGATTGAATTGCGTTTTCTTGTTGACACTGCCTTTCAACAATGATAGTTAAGAATGATTTTGGGAACCCTAGGGGGTTAGGGGCTGGTGTGAACGACGAATGTTGTAATTGTTGAAAAAAATGTCTTCTGCTGGATGCGTTGATCATCCATACCGGTTGAACGTTTTACACACCTCGAGTCTGCAAACTAACCGTATGAATTATAGCTAAACTGCGTGTGGGCAAAAATTTTCCGCTAAAACCTTGGGAAAATGGTTTCTTTCTCAAATAGAACGGCTAGAATTTATCACGGATGGTTACTGTCTCGTTGCAAAGGGTAGTTTGGGGTTCAAGAAGTATTTTTAACTCTTTATCACCAACATTCGTTTTATTTACCTTGGTCATACAAGAAAGTCATTTACAATAGCATCGATGAAGGCTTTAATCTTTAGTTTAACCATGGTTTAACAATGACTCGCACATAAATCAAGAGCATAATGGCTGTGACTGCTTCTAACGATCATCAAGGCTGCTCGAGTTTTTATAGCGATGAAAGTATAGTAATGAATGACGGGAACTCCTGGCATTTGAATCGCGCTGAGTTGACCGCTGACTAAACAGGGTCGCGTGTGATGGAATCCACCAGAGCATCGGACCTTGGATCCGGTGGTTCACTCTAGCGCCGGTAGAGGTAGTTCAGAGTCGCCCGCGAAGCTGTCGTAGGTTCGATACCCGCCACGGGCATCTTGACGGAAGGTTTTCATCACTCGATCATAACAAATGCTGGGATTAATTCGTATAAAATAGTCCTGGCTGGGACATTACCCCCTACCCTATCCTAACGGTATCAAATTAATCTCGAAAAGAGGGGTAAGTTATCAATGACTATGATTTTGTTCAATGTCTGACGGACGATCAAACATACACTTGACAGTAGGCTAGTAGAAATATAACTTATTAGCATATACCTATTAGTTACATACATACTACAAGTAAATTTGACACAAACACAATATTGAACAACAATTAATACAATACAAGAATAAAATACAATTCAATTCAATTCATGTCCACTAACAATTGTTGTGATATTGGCACATCAACAAATAATTTACCAATCGATATCAAGATAGCTACAATGTAATGATGTATGTTTACCATGGCTTTGCATCATCCACCCTTGCCCTTTCTATATTACGTGAGTGGTCATAGCTACCTTTCACTCCATGCTTATGTCGTCTCGATTAGAAAACAGTCTTGTCTTATTACATATGTAGAGGATTTCTAAAATTATTATTGATCTACAATGTACATCAATGTTACCTACCACTTAGTGTACCTATATTAATTGTTTATTTAAATTATTACACCACTCAGGTCCGGTTCCAACGAATTAATATAAAGTTAAGATTAGCTAATTTCCAGTTGTTTTATACTGAACATTAAAACCAGAAATAATCCATGGGTAACTGGATTTAAAGTCCAGATTAAATTTATTGAAACACTTTAACTACCAAACTGGCAGTTAACTAAATATGACTGGAGCTTGTCAAATAATATTACTATTTTAATATTGATGACTGCAGATTGAGGGGTGGAGTGTGAGCGAATGCCATTAACTTGATTAATTTGATTAATAGATATTCGATGTTTACCTACTAAGCTATACAATAGATGATATTTAACTAGGGAAATGTGTGCTTTATGTCTCCAACTCACTGTAAATTTAGGCCTGCCAAAGGCTGATTAGTTTTGCTAGGTTAAAGAACTCGACCCAAACCAGGAATGTTGTAGGCATGTTTTACGTCGACAAAACGTTCTTAACTTCTAGACACCATTACAAAACCCATGTGATTTTCTAGAAGACAATAATATTCATGTCGTGTTTTTTTGCTAGGCGTGGCTCTGGCTCGGTCACCGGAGAATGCTCGAGTGAGGTATGCATGTTATAATCAATCTATGAAAGCCTCTCCCAATGTACGAGCAAGGTAAATCTTGTGAGTCATTTTATATATTATTTTTTAAATCGATTTGTGTTTCACTACATGCGAATCAAACAAGTATTTACAAATAACAATCATTTATCAGGTATACACGTCACAGATGAAAAATGTGTTGGGTTTTTGGGGGAAGGATTTAATTAGATACCTTAAGTATGAAAATGTTCACCGATTGAAGTTGATATATAATATTTATGAATACTAATACTTTTAAAAGGTAACTTGTTAGCAATGGTTTTTATTATTATTATTATTAATATTATTATTATTATTATTATTATTATTATTATTATTATTATTATTATTATTATTATTATTATTATTATTATTCAATGCTTTATTTTCAAACTTAAAATATATTATTTTGCTGCAAAATAGAATGGTTAGTTTAATATCCCCTTATAAGAAAAATGGTACATGTGTCACTACTTATGATTTATATAGATATTGTTATGTTTTACCTGTAAATGTTCTGTTCACTTACAAATTATTAGTTAAATTTTATTATGATAATTCTTTTAAAACTATTGTCAATCACAATGCAAATACTCGTGCCAGGGAGGCAGAGTATTTGAAAATACCAACTTACATCAATAAGTATGGGAAAAGTGCTTTGCAATACAGTGTACTTTTTACTTTTAGTAAAATTCCCAAATATTTACGAAATATAGATCAAATAAGTAGCGCGAAGAATGAGTTAAAAGTGTTTTTGTTTAATGAAACAGACATTGCATGTAAGTGGGATGCGTAGTATTTTTAAGTTTCATTTTCATTGTATTATTATTTGTTCAAGTTTTCTGTATGTTTTTTGGGTCTCGGTATTTTGTTGTTTTTCCCTTGTACTTATATCAATATTATTAAGTCTGGAGTCTGGGTTATTTTTATTAATTGTCTATGTTTTTTATCCCCACAGCTAAGCCGCTTGTGTGGCTTGTGGGACTCGTTTCCATAATGTACTAAACATGTAAAAAAAATATATATATATATTTATATTTTTATTATTATTATTATTATTATTTTTATTATTATTATTATTATTATTATTATTATGTATGTGGCACCCTAGTTCACAATACAATATGAGACCAGATGCAATATGAGGTGTGGAAATCAATATGTCAATGATCCACTATCATTCAGCACATACGAATCAATGAAAACACTATTAATCAATATTATATGTAAATTGGCATATTTGAAGCCCCACACATGCACAATACCAATATTTAACGCAAACAAATGTTAAAACTCCCGTTTGCTTCGTGCAGTAAGTAACCTTGTCTTACCTTGATCATCCTTGCAGAGTGGTGAGGTTCAAGGCTGAAGAGAATGATGGTCTCGGCCGAAGATGAGCCTGGTTTTATACGTGGGCGTCAACACCGAATAGAGAAGCTTTCTGCGCCGTCTTCTGGCAGTGTGACAGTCGACGACACTTTCTAGACTCTAGAGGTTGCCGTGAATACTAAACTGTACGATGGTGCGTCTCTTCACGTAGAAACACGAGGGTGGAATACACTAGTCTGAAGTATACACTTGCACTCCATACTATAGGTGCAGTGCAAACCATGGGTCAACATCAGCACAATTTTGGCATGTCTCAAAGGGGTATTACACTGGGGTCGCCGCCAACTCACTACAGTTTTGGATTATACAATCGAAAATGAGCGGAACGAATGTGCGCAAGCTCAGTACCATAAAAATCCAACTAGGGATTGCTGTTGGCATATAGGCAATTGTATAGCCCACTGCGATCCAAAACACAACCAAAAACTGTAGTCAGTTGGCGGCGAACCCAGTGTAATACCACTTATATTCTTTTACAAAATCATTGACTAAAATAACTCTAAAAATAAAGAGATTTTGATTTGATTTGATTTGATTTGATTTGAGCATCCATCGTATCAATATCAATATCAATCAATCATTATTGTTTTGGTTATGATATAATCAATGTATTTTCAATGATTTTTTCTGCCTAGATTGTCTGGTTGACGGCCACTGGTGGAGCTCGCAACTTGAGTTAGTTTTTTTCTTTTCTTTTCGTTGTTCTGTTTGATGATTTTTTCTTCTTCTTTCTTTTCCCCCCTTTTTATTTTTGGTTCATTAATTAATTGCATTTTATATCCTTTTTTGAATTTGTTACCAAAATTATTGTGTTTTAATACATTGTTGTTGTAACATTAGTATTTCAAATATTTACAGAACTATAGTTCATTGTTTTGTCTGCATATGTGTAATGAGATTTATTTAGTTGTCTTCCTTTGTAAATCAGTTTTTTAACTGTATAGGGTAGACGTTTAATAAATAAATAAAATAAATAAAAAATAATATCAATATCAATATCAATATCAATATCAATAAAACGCTCCAGTAATATTACACATTTATGCAACATTCGTTACAAGGTAATTTTAAATAGTCCACACATATTTCAAATCGTATTATTTTTTCTCAAGTAAAAAAATGTACATACCCGTGGTATGACACATACTCGTGGCGTACGTAGTATCAGGTCGGTATGAGGTATGAGGTGGTGGCATATGGTATGTTTAGATGGTTGACCCCTAATTCCTATGCGAAGGCGATCATCAGTGTGACAATAGGTCGTTACAACCATGGCTTATGTTCGTGGCACGTGATTAATTTTCTCCATTGCTCCAGAAGTTTTCGGCCACAATCTATTAAGCCTGTGCCAAAACACCGAGGGAGTTGGATCCTGCCAACTGAGAACCAGAACATAAATACTAATTACGTATTAATATCAATACCTATGAATGAACTTTGCCAATGTGCTTGAATAGTGTAAAAAAGAGTTAAATACGGTTGAAATCATGAAGGGTAGTGAAAGTCTTTAATAATGTATACTTATACTTTACAGTATAGTGCTAGATAATTTAAATACTATGAAATAAAGAACAGTTTACAGTGCAAGTTGAAATGACGCCCATAAGTACATTCACTTAATCTGTATACTTGGATATTAATAATTAATCGTGAGCATAAATAGTTGCATAAGAAAATGAGGGTAATCTCAAAATATAGACATGAACAAGATTGTCGACATCTTCAAAATATCAAAAGCATTCATGAACAACAATAAAAACTATTGATTGATAGCAACTGTCGTAAAAGTTTGCCCCGACAGGGGATCGAACCCAGCCAGCTAGCACCTACGGCTCTAGGTACCGAGGCTGCCACATATTGAGCTATTGAGTTTGTGGAACAAACTTCTACATTATTTGCATCCTATGCATAGATCGTTCCAGTGACCACAAAGTATTCGCCGTTGCTTAGAACCCAACGATGGAGCAAATTCCTCTTGGTAAACGATACCAAATTAACGTTATATGAGTGCATGCATGCATCCTGTTCTGTTTCATCAGTCCATTCAATGAGGCAATTGCATGCAATTTGATATTGAGAGCCTCGGGCAAATGCCTGGGAACTGGGGCTACAGTCTTATACCCTATCCTAGCTATAGGACATTGCATAACTCGGCTTCCTCCTAAATCACATTCTAGCTGACCCCAGTCAATCTTATCTAAGCTAGATGGGAGGCCAAGGCTTGATGTAGCTTCATGTCTTCCACCTTCGATCTCTTGAACCATGGAGGTCTTGACGGTGCTCACAGGATGGTTGAACAGACGAGCAGCACCATTAAACACAGGTTATTCAAAGTAGTTGAATTTTATTACTAGGAAAACGCTCAGTTGGACGCGTTGTTGAGCGAGCACCGGTACGTGCAACACGACCCGAGTACGACATTCCCATAATGTTACATACCAATAAGTCTTTAAGGTCTTGACCGATTTAGCTGAAAATTTGTAAAATAGGAGAGAATGGATAAAATCCACCGCCATCTAGAGGACCTTGACTTTATTTCTTTGGGAAAACTATTTTAACTCTTGATTACTTCTAGGTGGCAGTACATAGTGACCAGAATTCTTGTGCGATTTTTCGTTGCCATGGTAACGTTACTTTTGTTAAAATGTAATTTCCATCTACACTACTTATCGGATCAAAATAAAATTAACATATTCGTGACCGGACGGACATTCTAAATGATTTGGCTACCTCAGATTTTGTCGCCGTTTAGTTTTTTTAAAAAAAACTTTAGATTAACTTTAATGTAACTTTATAACTTTTTGAACGATTTTGCCACAAAACTAATGGCATTCAATCGGGAACGAAACTTGCGGATGGTCAAAATTTCAACTCGATCCGAGCCTCCGTTCGACCGCTATCATGAGCCAAAAAAGCTGTGCGACTTTCCGTTGCCATGGTAACGGGACTTTGTTATAATGTAATTTCCATCTACACTACTTATCGGATCAAAATAAAAATAACATATTCGTGATCGGACGAACATTCTAAATGATTTGGCCACCTCAGATTTTGTCGCCGTTTAGTTTGAAAAAAAAACTTTCGATTAACTTTATGTAAACTTTTAACTTTTTGAACGATTTTGCCACAAAACTATACAGCAACCCCCCTAGGTGGTATGTACATGTGTGCAAAATTTCAGGTCGATCAGAGAAACGGGGCGACCGGAATCGAAGCAGTAACAAAAAAAAAAAAAAAAAAAACAGACATTCGAGCCATAAGAGTCAAGTGGAGACGCTCGCTCAATCAATTCAAATACACGTCTTATTGAGTCCTAGCTATCTGGACATTATTACTAGGAAAACGCTTAAGTCCCGCCGCGTTGATGGATGAGCTTTTTTGTAAGTATTTAGTTTGCGTAGGACCACTTTTCCTTTGCAAGTGCTTTTTGAATGAATTGTAGGTGATTGTTGTCAAGTTTCTATTGTTACTTGTTAATTGTTATTATAAACCTCAAAAAACTCATATTAAAAACTTTATTCTATGGATTCTGGCTAACTTTTTCAACTTTTTCTTTCAAAAGGTACTACATCACCATAACCTTAATGTCCATGTAAAATATGAACGTTGTAGCCCCAACCGTTTGGTCAGAATCAGCCCGAATGTCACGAAAATATCGCACTAAAAATCGGAAAAAAATTATTAAAACCTTTATTCTATGGATTCTGGCAAACTATTCCAACTTTTTCTTTCAAAAGGTACTACATCACCATAACCTTAATATCCATGTGAAATATGAACCTTGTAGCCTCACCCGTTTGGTCAGAATCGGCCCAAATGTCACGAAAATATCGCAATAAAAATCGAAAAAAATCGTAAAAGTACGATATTCATGAGAAATATTTCTTCGATTGTACCCAAAAACGTGGCACGTCTAAGCTCAGAGATTTCGAAGGTCCCCTCTAATTTTCATCAAGATCGCATATGCCGTTTGCCCGGAATCGTGCGAACAAACAGACAAAAAAACAAACACAAAAAAACGGAAAAAAAAACAAAAAAACAACGGAGCTAAATTTTTTGGGGGGTCAGTGAAATTGAAGTCTTCGCTTCGCTCATCCAAAAACAGAAGAATCTCAGCAGATTTAAAGTACCCTGTTTATCTCAACATCCACGAATATTAACGAATCGCGTTTTTATAAATGTGTTTAATTTGATTTTAATTGTATGCAAAAAAAATATTTATTTATTTTTGTCGACTTTTGGCGGATGATATTAGTTGGTTGGATTCACGTATGTATTGTAGCAGTGATACGAGTAGTGAGATGGTAAATAAAGTGGGGGTGTAGGATGAGTATAGTTAGGTTGAAAGCTGCGTGTATATCGTGTGCGTGTGCGTGACTGCGTGAAACGAGGTTAGTCCGGCGTGACTGTGTTAAAGAGTTAAAGATCATTGTGTGCTAGCTTGCAGTGCAGCCTGTCTCTAACTATAGTAAATGTCACTGGGCGTGGCACCCGACGAGAAATACGTATTTTACTCCGACATAATTTGTTTAACAAGGGTGACACAGTTTGTAGCGAACAGTTCAGCAGTGTTGTGTATGTCACGTGGCTAGGACCTGCCCGCAATGCCTCTGGTTCGGGAGCTGGTTGTCTGGTCAGACTCCAACAAGTCACGAGGATTTGCATATAGCTTTATATTGAGCCTAAACCGAATGACCTCTTCCAACCCCTCTCATGTTGTGAATATCGGAAGAGGATCGGAATTTGAAGGTGAGAAAGTATTACTCCAGAATTACCGTTTTCCGGTTCTGTTACACCAGTAGGCGGTGGATGTCAAATACAAAAGGGTGGGAGTTTGGAAAAGGGATATGACATTCCTCCCTGCTTTGAATAAGACCTTGATGGTAAAAAGAAAAATTCAGATTAATAATATTAATAAGAAATAAAAAAACAACTTACAAGGTTACAATAATATAAGGAAATTGTGAAGCAAAATCTCTAACTTTAGAGTAAAAATCTTGGACATCAAACCTAATACTAAACTTACATTTTTAGACACCAAATGGAGGTTGGCTTGTACTAAACTAATATTATAGTTGTGAACTGAATAATTGTTCTTAAAAGATTACAAGTTAACATATATGAAAAATGAAAATGTAGATAGCCTAGATGGCCTAGCGAATACCAGAGGGTTATTTTTAACGGAAACGTTCAGGAATCTGTCTGTTTCGAGGAGGGTTGCGACGGACTGCTGCCTCTCCATCCGGGTAAGCTGGTGGCAAGATTGGATACACTGGCTCATCCTGCTGTGGTGCTTCTTCCGGAATAGCTTCCTCCCCTTCTGGTGGGTGATCTTCTCCATCCGGATCTGCAAGGTCTGCTGCTGGAATATTTGCCCAATCATCTGGTTCGTCTGGCCACGGAGCACCATCCCTCTCTTGATCTTTGTTGTTGTGTGTCCTCGACTCCAGCGTGTTGAACTTCTTTAGGAAAGACGAGTTTCGTATATGACTTGTTGTCCCGCGTTTGGCTGTAATCTGGCTTCCCCTGATCTTTATGATGACAAATGGATCTGGGTCGTATGGTGTGCTGAGTTTGTTGCGCTTTTGTTGTCGGCAGAGCACCCGGTCGCCAAGTTGTAGTGCATGAAGTTGGGTGAATCTCTTTCGATCAGCATACAATTTTGCCTTTTGTTTATGTCCCGCATCGTTCGCTCGGATGTCTTGGTCATTGTTTTCACACTCTAGGTTAGGGGTTACTGAGGGTAGTGTTGTTCTCATTTTACGGCCGAACATGAGCTCGTAGGGAGATCGGTTTGTCGTAGAGTGAGGTGTAGCTCTGTAGTTCATTAAAGCGTAGTCGAGTTCAGTTTGTAGATCCTTCTTCTCCATATGGGCTGCTAACACCGTCTTGCGAATAGATTCCACAGATCTTTCTGCCTGCCCGTTGGCCTCGGGCCATAGTGGCGTAACGCGGTGATGTCGGAATCCCATTTTCTGGCGAATGCTGCAAACTCTGCGCCATTGAATGGCGGTCCATTGTCTGATTTTAACTGGACTATTGCTCCGAATTGACAGAATAACTTTTGTTAGACTTGTGTTACATGTCGAGTGCTGGTTGATGGTATGATTTCCACGAAGGGATACCGAGAATATTCGTCGGTCAGAATCAGTAGGTACTTTCCGTCAGGGTACGGACCATCAAAGTCAATGACTACATTTTCCCACACACCCTCTGGAAGGTCAGTAGGACGAATCGGGTCTCGCGATTTCTTTGGCTTAGTTATTGCCTGGCAGGGTATGCACGACGTTACTGCATTGTGAACGAGTTTGTCCATATTGGGGAACCACAGCTTTTCTCGGATAAGCTGCTTCGTTTTCACCATTCCGCGATGCCCTCGATGTGCGAGGCATACAGCAGTCTCATGGAGAGCAGGTGGGATCACTAGCCTGGTCCCGCGTAATACTACTCCATGAGCCGTGGTTAGTTCGTCGCGTATTCTCAGGTATGGTGTTAGCTGTTCTTTTTCCCACAGTTTGTAGGCTGCACCTGGGGATGCTTGCAAAGCTTCAATCAGGAGTTTGAAGGTTTCGTCTTTTGCAGTTTCGATTTCAACATCGCTTAGGGACATTGAAACGGGGCACGACTGTTCTGACAAGAACGTTACGTATTCTTCTGGAACTTTATGCGTGCGACGGTTGTCCGTTGTGAAAGGAAGTGGGTGTCGGGATAAGTAGTCGGACGGATTTTCTTTTCCGATTTGGTGGATGGCATGGAATTGGTATGGCTGAGTGCGAAGGAGTAGTCTCTCAATGCGGGCTGAGGGAGAGGCTCTGGGATTAGAGAAGACGGATACCAGGGGCTTGGAGTCAGTGTGGAGGATAAAGTTGGAACCACACAGGTACAGGTGGAAATGCTCCATTCCGTAAGTCGCTGATACCATCTCTCTCTCGATTTGAGAGTACCGTTCCTCTACCGCTGTTAGGGCTCGACTTGCGTAGCCGACTATCTCCACCGTTTTGCCACTTTGTTGCGATAGTATTGCGCCTACCCCATGGGGACCGGCATCAACATGCAAGTGTGTTTCTTTGTTGGCATCGTAGTATGCCAACGAGTGGGCACTAATCATCTGTGATTTTAGTTTGTTGAAGGTGTAGGTATGTTTTTGTGTCCATTTCCACTCCCGATTGTTCTCGGTTAACTCTCGAAGTGGTTTTGTGACCGAAGCCAGGTCTGGGAGAAAACGACCGCAGTAGTTCAGCATGCCTAGCAAACTTCTTACTTCAGTTGGACTGGTCGGCATGTCAAGGTTGGAGATCGCCATGATCTTTTCGGGGTCGATCTGTAGGCCCTGTTTGGTAAATAGGTAACCAAAGAATTTTAGCTCAGTTTTTGTGAACTGGCACTTCTTTTTGTTGAGTGTTATACCTCTGTCTTGAAAGCGTTTAAGCACACATACCAAAGCTTCGTCGTGTTCTTTGCGTGTTCTTCTGTACACGAGTATATCGTCGCTTACTTTAAACACTCCTTTTAGGTTGCCTAGCACCTGCCGAATGGTGTCTTGAAAAACTTCAGAGGCCGAAACTAATCCGAAGTTTAGGCGCTTATACCTCCTCAGCCCCATGTGCGTTGAAAAGGTTGTGATTGCGCGAGATTCTAAATCTAACTCAAGTTGATGGTAACTTTCATTAAGGTCGAGTTTAGAAAAGTAGGCTGCTCCATTTAGCGAGGTTACAATATCCTCTATGGTTGGGGTTACATGTCTGACTCTTTTTACGGCTTTATTCGCTTGCCTCATATCGATGCATAATCGAACGGCTCCTGGGCTGTGGGGTTTCGGTACCACAACTACCGGTGAGACCCAGGGCGTTGGTCCATCTACTGTTTCAATGATGTCAGCATCCTCGAGACGTTTTATTTCAGCCTCTACCATATTTCGCACATTGAACGGTATTCGCCTATGACGTTGGGCTACTGGGGGTACGGTTTCATCAATGTGAATGTGCACTTGGTGGTTGGTCAGTTTCCCAATACCCGTAAAGAGGGAACTGAATTTCTCTACATAGTCGACAGGGCTTACTGCAGGATAAACCGAGCACGTTATTTTAATAAGACCCACGTTTACTGAATCGCTGCAACTAAGGAGGGATTCTGAGTTTCCCTGTATAACAAAAATTTCAGATTCAATAATCTTTTCCTTGTATTGCAGGGTGGCATTAAATTTTCCTGTCACAACTAGACCAGAGTTGCTGTTGTACGGAAATATTTTTGTTCTTGTCGATTGCGTTTTGGGTTTTTTCCATTTATTGAAGGTGTCGGTTGAAATTATTGTTACACTCGTACCGGTGTCGGCCATGAATTTAATCGGTGTGTTGTTTAGCATGATACTGGCTGTTATCGGGGCTGACTTGTTAGGCTTATTTTGAGAGGTCGAGTTTGCCACTACCCTTAGCTTGTAGTTGGACTCGGCGCCTGAACTGTCTTCCGGTTCATGACAGACATTGTTAGTTGTAGTGGCAGTAGCATGCACAAAATGTCTTTGACTTACCAGTGGGCCTATGGGTGCTGCTTCTGGGACCTGCAACGGAGTTATGTTTTCCTTCCGATCGGCACACTTGGGCATAATGGTTGGCCTTCCCGCAGTTGTTGCATGTTTTGCCTTTGGCAGGACAGGCTTCCGGGCCGCCATCGTGAGGCCAATCCCTCCCACAGTTGTAGCACTTTCTATTTTGTTCATTAGGCATACCTGGCTGTTTTTTGTCCTTTCGGTCGTGGTTCTTGTAGCGCAGCTGAGATTTGTTCTTCTTCGGTTGTTTCTGGATTGCATTGACTGCTTCCGGTTGTTCCTCGATAGCTGATGCTCGTTTTTCAGTCATTTCGTATGCTCTCCCCTCTGTTAGAATATCATTAAGGGTAGCTGCTGGATGGCGTAAAGCATACCTGCGTAGCCTACCAGAAGTCATATGTTGGATCATCTGTGACTTAATCTCACGTGGAACGTCATGAAAATCGCAGGACTGCGCTAACTTCAACAGCCTGGTGTAAAATTGGTCTAGTGATTCTTCGCTAGACTGACTAGCCTGCCGAAAGGTGTATAGTTCGAATTCTATGTTCACCTTTGAAGCAAAGTAGGTTGAAAGTTTTGATTTGGTTGCTTCATAGGCATCCTGAGTTGTGCCTTCAGCACCTACGCTTACTGTAGGTTCTGGTAGATTTTTGAATAGCTCATAGATTTCTTCGCCTGCATAGGGCCTAAGTAAGTAGAAGTGCCCTCTCACGCTGTGGGGAAGAGATGTTGACAGCTTCGAGGTATAGCTTGAATCTGTCGACCCAGGTGGTCAGACTGGCCTAGCAGTTGAAATGGTTTTACAAAGTTTATGTTCCCGACAGGGAGCGCCATTGTCTCCGGGATACTTGAAAAATCTCTGAGTCCTAACGTTTTACAAGTTGATAGTCCCGGTAAGGAGTGCCATTGACCCCAAGGAACTTGTTAAAACGTCAATTGGCGGGCAACCTAACCTCAACCGAAACGTGGTCGGGCTACTTGATTCATTTTGAGATACTTTGAAGTGTATACATGGAATTTTTTGTACTCACGAGTAGGCTCAGGTCATTTAGGTAATTTCCTTCGTCGTCGCCATTATCATGTTGTGAATATCGGAAGAGGATTCGGAATTTGAAGGTGAGAAAGTATTACTCCAGAATTACCATTTTACTCCATCTTCTTTTATTCCCCTTTCCGGTTCTGTTACACCAGTAGGCGCTGGATGTCAAATACAAAAGGGTGGGAGTTTTTGAATAGGGATATGACAACCCCTCCAATGCTCAACGCTACGGATGCGGTGACACGACAGCAGCGAAGATATCCCTCTACCCTTCAACACCACCGTCACGCGCAGAACTAACGAGAAGTAGTGTATTGACAGCTGGTGCTACTTTTGGGGGTGTTTCTCTCTCCCACTCCTTTAATTACCACTATTGTTGGTGAATACTTAAAAAAAAATTAAACTTGTAGATTTTGACAAAAAGCCTATCAACATCTAGATTTCTGGGGTCAGTGACGTTAACATTATTTTGCTTTTGAAGGTAATTAGTCCAGCTAGTGTCATAGACTTCTTCTTTATGTTAGCTAGAGGGTGGTCCAGAAAGAAGTCCGCGATAGAGAAAAGCGAAGCTGACTTCATCCGGACATTGTCCTGCATATGAACCACTTCGGATAGATCACAATATTATAACTACTAGGGAAACGCCAAAGTCGTTGTTAAACGAGTGAGTGAGCCATGTGTTGAGTACCCGATTACATTACTTTTCTTCCCCCTACCTTAGGCCTACCTAGCCTATCATAGGCTAGAGAGGCGCATTATGACCTTACAGTTGACGCGCCCGTCCCCGTATACCAACTAAACTTTAAAAAACTATTATTTATACGAATATAATCAAACTTAAATGCAAATGTTCTCGGGTACTCACAACATGACTCGCTCACTCGTCTAACTACTACTTTGGCGTTTCCCTAGTCTAGTTGGCTAAGGCGCCCTTGTAGCCGATATGTGGGAGACGTGGGTTCAATGGTCGGGAAAGATTTTGTAATTTCTAGATTGTATTTCAAAAATAATTAAACATGTTTTGAAATGCATATAACGCAGGGTAGTCCATCATCTGTGGCAATAGGGCCAACTATGGTAAACATAGCCAGTACGAAATACGTGAAAATATTGCAAGGTTTACTCAATCTACGAGCGGAATTTGGGGGTACCTTGACGTCCAACATTCGACTGACCTTGCATGGGCACGGCATTTCACGGCCAGGCGAAAAACAAACAAAAAATATCTTTTCAAAATCTAAAACATTGTCGTTAAAATAATTTCTAAACATTGGAAGTCTATTTCTCAGTTTATCATTTCTTGTAGGTTTAAATCGCAATGAATCTTGCTGATTTTGTTAGCAGTTCTCAATAAACTCGTACCGGATGTCCGTTTAAAATTTCAGCGCAATCTGTTCAGCGATTCGGCTGATTTTCAACGTACACACACACACACACACACACGCACGCACGCAGAAAAACCATCAGGGCCGTTTAAGTCGAATGGAAATCACTACGTTCGCTACGCTCACTCGTTCAATTACTCAATCAGAACGACAGCAATAACACAAGAAGATAATTGGATATCATTTACGTCACAAGTCTATTGTCTATGAGTCTTTCTTGAATTAGTTGACGCGCCTGGTTCCATGTTTGGAATATAAAATTACATACTCCATGGTTGACTTCGAGACCGCTTCGCAGACTGAGGCTGAAAGATGTTCATGCATTGTGTGGAGATGTGCCGAGTATATGTCGTACGTACAAGGCATGTGTCCAGATCAGTATGTCTACAAACAATGTGGTTAAACCTTTTAAACCCGGTATTTTACAATATTACTGGACAGGTATTTTGGGAATCGAACCCACGTCCTCGTAGAGCCACACTTCGGACCAGCGCCCAATCGTATATATGCCACGGACGGCTTATAAGTTTAAAGAATAATACAATATTATAATAATACCGTTGGGAAGTGAATGCATTTAAGTTTATGTTTTGATGGGAGTCCTATCCCACCATGTATTTAGTTGGATGAGCGTAGCGAGCGAAGCGAAGATTCCATTTCACTACACTGGAGAAAAAAATCCGGATTTTTACCCCCCTTTTTTTGTATTTTTGTCTGTTTGTTAACACGATTCCGGCTAAACCGATACTCCAATTGCGCTGAAATTTTCTGGAGGCCTTCGAAATCTCTGAACTTAGAACTGCCACGTTTTTGAGCGCAATTTAAAAATTATTTCTCATTAAAATCGCAATTTTACGATTAAAAAAATTCTTTGACATAAAACACCTACATTCTTTGTTAAATTGTAATGATTTTTTCACAAAACCTTAATTTTATGAATTAATATATTCATGTGAAATTTGAGCGCAATCAAAAAATTATTTCTTATGAAAATCGCAATTTTACGATTTTTTTGTTATTTTTATAACATTCTTCGACTTATTAACCCCTACATGCTTTATCCGATTGTAATGATTCTTTCACAGAACCTTAATTTTATAAATAAATATATTGGCGTGAAATTTGATCGCGATCGAAAAATAATTCTTTATGAAAATCGCAATTTTACGCTTTTTTCGTTTAAAACAATTTCTTCGACTTATAACACCTCCATGCTTTATCTGATTGTAATGATATTTTCACAGAACATTAATTCTATGAATTTATATATTTGTGTGAAATTTGAGCGCAATCAAAAAATAATTTCTCATGAAAATCGCAATTTTACGCATTTTTCGTTTAAAAAACCATACGCTCATCCAACAACGCGCCTGAAAAAGCGTTTGCGAAGTTTCCTAGTTGTGAAATTTGTTCCTGAGCTGGTTTCCTACGAAAAATGTAAAATGTAAATTTAGAAACGAAATTATCACAGTGTTTTGTCTTAGGGGTCACAAAGTCCACCTCCACCTTCACGTGGGTAGTGATCAGTCTTACACGGGATATAAGAAGTCCTAGGCTATTTTCTCTGCGTGTAGTAATAAAATAATAAAAACGATCCCGCATCACAAAAAAAACTAAAAGGTAACTCTATTGTTGGACTTCATGGAAACGATGATGTGTTGCAATGGAACGGATACACGATGATGAACTTTACCTTCTTTCTTGTAATGAGTGTAATTATTTTCTTGCTTGTCCGACACAGTAGCCGTGATAAATACACAGCAAGTCTAAATGTCGAACACAATCCTCTTAATTCACACGAATGATTGGCCAACCATCTACACTGTCATGTTTTGGCACCGAACAGTACAATTATTTTCAGTTTTTAATGAGCTACGGATGAATCAGATAATTCCTTTCTCTGCAGCAACTCACAATACGTTGAAGAAATCAATATCAAACGCTGTATCGAATGCGACCATGAACCTTGCATTCACCACAAGCTTACAAATGAGATGGTTCCGTTCTCAAAAGATAACTACTGAAACAGCGGCATTGAGAAAATACATCCTAGAAACACAGTTAATTTTTTTAGTTTAGTTTAATTATTAGTGGCCTAATTACAATCGCCCTTGGCGGGCAGATTTACCACGAGGGAAAAAGTCTATATACCTTTCACGGGATTCGAACCCGAGACCTTTGGAGTCATCGCTTCGGACCTTTACCCAATAGTGGACGGCTAGTACGGTTCGAATCTGTGGTAATTTTGTTCCATGTTTTGACTAGCTCAAAATGTGGCAAGTAACTTTTCCGGTGCTAGCGTCAGAGATCAATTATTTGACTTGAAAAAGTTCTGCGAAATTAGCACGAACGTTGTCTAAATAAATAAATAATGATTTATCAGCCAAACAACAATCGGTATTTCACATTTGGGCTAGATGGCTACGATTCACTCGACGATGACGCAAGCATTATAAAGGCTACTTCGGAACCTTTTATTTAGAGGAACATACAATAATTCGTAGCTCTCCGTAAGACTCGAACCAATGTTCTTTTACTCTGCACACTGAACTTTTGAGAATAAACAGTCGATATGACTGACAAAGAATGAGCCATTATCTCCTAAAAAATGTATGCATTTAAAATCTTAACAGCGTTTAACAGTTCAATTTTCCAATAATAGTATTAATTGAACAATCCCTGAGATTCAAAAAGAAAAAGTGCAAGTTATAGCTTTGCGCACTTTTCCTTAACGTTACATACAATACAATGAAATACGTTTAATACAGTAGGATACAAATGGTATTTTGACTTTTAAAATGTGCGTATAGCATATTTTACTTTGAACTAATTTTGTAGCATATCTTATTGTATACCCCTTTCAAAAACGTATGGTTGGGGTTTCATTGCACCTTTATTTTAAATTAACAACATTTTGATAGTTTCACTCATATCTGACGAATGTAAATTTTTATGTATCATGTAAATCTTTTATAATCACTTCAACTAAAAGAATGTTTTGTGCGACTGATAACGAATATTTATATCTTTGTTTAAAACAAGAACAATTTCAAGCAAAAAATTTGGTATATTTTATCTTTACAAAAATATCGCGTCACCATTGATCGAGCTAGTTGACCTTTACATTGTAAAACACAAGGCCAGTAGTTTAATGGAGAGGGTAGGTGACCAACCAAGTATGTAATTCAGAGGCAGATTTAAAATAGTTGGCTTGGCGCTCGTCAACAGGCGACATGATATTATTTTCTACAATTCAGAAATTAAAAAAGTCCGCCCCAACCGGGAATCGAACCACGGATCTCCCGCATTCCAGACAGGCGGCGTCTCAACCACTAGACCATCAGGACGGGTACATTTTAAGTTCTGAATTGTAGTTGCATTATACATCTGAATGGATGGAACAGTACTGCAACGAATATCTGCTGCCTTTGAACCAGGGCCGGATTAAGACATTTGGCGCCCATAGGCTAAAACAAAAATACGCCCCCCCCCCCTTATTTCAACAAGCTGAAAAACATAATATGCGTGCATTTTAGCTTAGAAAGAAAAAGAAGGTAACTACTAGTAACAAGCAATGCAACTTGATCACCATAGTACATAATTTCCCTGGCCATATAGTAGTCTCGTCCGTTGTAGTCGCGTAATCGGGCATTGGCAAGCGTTCCCCCCCCCCCCATTTTCTTTAGCAAAAGTGTCAATGACGTCATCGTAATTTAAACTTAAAAAATTGTACGTAGCGAAGGAAGTGCATTTATGTAGAGGGTTGGGTGGGGGGCAATAAAACACTTTTAGAACTGCCCATGAAACAATGGTTCGGGAAAAATATGAATTCTGGTACAATGGGGGCTCTGTTGGGGATGCCTCCCAGCTAGTACGGGTCTGGGGCGCATAGCCCCAGAAAATTTTGATTTTTGACTTTGCAAATGGTGGCATTTTACTACATTTAGCATTCTATCGTCGATAATTTTTAAGTTGTTAGTTGTTGTTTGTTAGGAGTTAGACGCCTCGCCCACGGAGCCTAGGGGGGGGGGCGCTTTGGCGCCCCCAAAATGCCGGCGCCCCAGGCTCCAGCCTACTTAGCCTATGCCTTAATACGGCCCTGCTTTGAACTGACCACCAAACATTAATTATAATGTCATTACCTTTACGCAGGTATGAGCGAGGGTTTATTTCTCGATTTGTTTAGTCGGGAAACACTCCCGTAGGTGTAATTGATATTATTTTCTACAATTCAGAAATTAAAAAAGTCCGCCCCAACCGGGAATCGAACCACGGATCTCCCGCATTCCAGACAGGCGTCTCAATGATCTTACTTCTTTTCAATGCGAAACTAGAGAGAAAGAATGAAAAGATTGGCTCAAATTCTATATTTCACAACATTCACAGCCAAAGACTTTTGAAGGAGAGCTTGGCGGCGTTTTTTTTTTTTTTTTTACAAATTTTGGTATTTGGGGGTTTTAACTACTCTTAAATAGTTGAGTTTTGCACAAATAGTAAGCATTTATTTTCAGTTAAACAACACAATGAAACAATTAGTCTCAGTTTAATGTTTTATAAAATGGATAGCATCGCACTCAAACTTTTTTTACCGTGCTCCGCATGTAAAAGGTTTAACTTTAAAAGTTAATTTGGGCATGTAAGCGCGTGTCTCCACTTCTGACAGTGATCCTTAGTAGGCTAAAGCCCCATTGTATGTTAATGTTTAAAAATTATATTATTAGACCTATAACTTTATTTACAACACTAACAGTGACACACCTATAGGCCTACACGTTAAAACTTTAACTTTAACTTGTAAAGTTATTTGGGCATGTGAGTGCGTGTCTCTGCCCCTAACAATTATTCCCCATTCCCCATCCTATGTAAATGTTTTCTTAAATTAATATCTTCGCCCTGAAACTTTTGAACCATACACCTACATGTTAAAACTTTAACTTTAACTTGTAAAGTTAATTCGGGCATGTAAGTGTGTGCCTCTGCCCCTGTCATTTACCCATAGTTAGAGCTATGAAAAAATAGCATTTTATTCTGAATATTTAGCATTAATTTTTCCAAATTTAGCATTTTGTAGCATTAATTTTCTTCTTTCCACCAAAACCCCAAATGTGGGGAGTTTCTTGTATTTTTAATGGGGAATGAATTCAAATTATGCTTTATAGGAACATTTTAATTCAATGTAGTCACTTTAAACGTTAGAATACAATGTTAAACCAATTCTCAATTGGTAAAGGTTAACCTTATTTTCAGTAAATTTAGCATTTTGTAGCGTTTTTAAGAATTTATTCTCACTGATTTAGCATCAATAACCTAAAACGCTAAATTTTCATGCCTCTACCCATAGTAAAGCCTCATTCTATGTTTTCAAAACTAAATTTCTTCACCTCCCAATTTTAAAGCCTATTCCTGCATGTTAAAAGTTAAACTTTAATTTTAAAGTTAATTCGGGCATGTAAGTTCGTGTCTCTGCCCATGGAAATGCCCTTAGGATAGCTCCCTACTATGTGCCAAGTTTTGTGCACACCAGCCTCATAAAATATGGGGCTTATTCCCGTGACCATCATACTCCCACACAGAGAGGAGACTATTAGCTATTCTGGTCGCGACTGTGCGTCGTTGCTTTCCGCTCGTCACTGAGTCGAGAATCTAGGCCAGCCTGTAATGAATACCGTTTACTGGAAGGGCACTTTTAATTGGCTATTGAATAAAATTATGTAACGAAATTTGTGTGGAGAATAATAATTGACTGAATTATTAAAAACTAAATTCCCAGCCCCCCCTCAACATCCGGATCTAACTGGTCCAGGGTTAACCCCCCCCCCCCTCCCCCATACCTCAACACCGCGCGATCGTTTTCAGAGAATTTGGAACAAAGTAAGTAACAGACTTACTTAAGTTTCTTGTGCGTTTGCGTTGTTTTGTTTGTGACCCATTTGATCCGACGGCCACGCCTCGCGTATGGTAGTTTTCTCGTGTGTGGCATATCGTTGCATAATGTCGTGACCCTCAAGTGGCCGCAAATAGGGTCACTGCCAGAGCTGAAAGTTACCCTCGGGTGATCCAGGCACCTGGTCTGCTCTCATACTCTGCAAACTCATATCGTGAAATTGATTGTTAATTATACTCGCCACTTATGTCCCCCTTTTAAGGAGCAGTCGGTATTTTCAAGTGCGGTTGACTCGAGTCGAAACAACATGTTCTCATTGAGTGGCCTTGGTTTAGCAACGGTGTCCAGTGTTGGCGGCGGAGGAATCTTGTGTTTGTCTGGCAGACGTCTAACGCGAGATGCGTAGAGATGAGGAAGACACCTTGCTCGTCTCTCAAACAGCTTCCGACTGGATGGGTAGACAGACAGACTGGCGTCAGAGACAAAGAGAGAGGACACGCGCGTTCATCTCTCTCTCTCATACCAGTCTCCTTCACCAACTGGGACCCTGATGCGGGAGGTCCTCGTTTCGATACCCGACACAGGTTGTCATGACTGAATGTTTTCCCTCAGTCAAAGAATGCTGGGATGAGTTCTAGTAACAGTCCTGGGGCATTCCCATCCACCAACACACTCTAATTACCTACTTAGTCAACTGAAAAGGGTCATACTGAAAAACAAACAAATGTGTACACTGCAGTGAGTATGCGTACTAAACTAGGCACCAGGCCGCCGCCAGTATAATAAGGCCTTACTTTTGTTTAGGCCATTAATAATGTTAATCATTATAATATATTCTGCAGATCGCGTACCTCGCACGCTATACTTAGTGTTCGGCCGTTTCAATGAGAAGGATGATGACATTACAATTCTAATTAATTGAGATGATCGACGTTTACAACCCTCTATAAAGGGATCGGGAAAAATGATCTCACATAGTGCGTGGTGAGCGCTCTGCATGGTGCATAGGTATGGTTCGTGAGTGTTGCTCGTTGGTCTTGTGGTTAGTGTCTCTGCTTCCAATACAGAAGGTCCTGGGTTCGATTCCCGGTTTAGGCAGAAGTTTTTTGAACTTCTGATTAGGACTTAAATCCATCAGTTCTTGTCTTAGGAATTGGTAAACGGTTACTTTAGAGCCGTCCTAGCAACGAGGCACATAATAAATTTTAAGTTGTTCTGAATCGGCCTTGTTGATTCTGGCGTTGATCCGCGGGTGTTCGCACTGACCACTGATTGCTATATATTTCCTTATAATAAATATTGATCTTTGGTTGGTTATCGCTCACTCGTCGATTGCGTCGGAGCCTACAGGGTTGGATTGGTCGCTTTGGTTTAATGTCCCCCACTGAAAATCAGTTATATGACTCAGTGGGTAGACTTTAAATACGAATGTATTTATTTTATTTATTTTATAATGATTGCTGTCATTTTATGATCTCAACAAAAGTAAAGTCTTTCTTTGGGTTTACATATTGACGGTGGTCTTCTCCAATTCCCAGGGATTTAAACCATTGACGTTGTCACGTGATCCATGTAAACAGTTGCACGGTTCAGCAGCACTCTTCCTGGACAGAATGGCTTATACTCTGCAGGGACGAGCAGCAGACGTTGATTGGGAAACAGCTTCGTTGATTGGCTGGAATGAGTGTTTCAGTTACGAGAGGCTGGGTGTATGGCTGTTAGTGTTACGTTAGTGAGATAAAAGTTACTCATTTGCGTTGAACATGAAAGTGGGCGTAACTCGAAAGAGACTGTATTCCCAGTACACTCCCACGCACGCACGCACGACCAGAAATACTTATTTTTATTTTATTTATTTATATTTATTTTACTTATTTAAGGGTTCACTCTACAATATTACATTCGTGGTACCATCGATGTGATGTGATGTGATGTGGAGATTTCCAGACATTTCAATATTGATGTTAGGAACCATTTCAAAATTTCTAAGTGAACACTTAATTATTTTAAATACAAGTTATTACTATGCTTCGCCACCAATTATGTATTGTTCATCATACTGATCAGTGATCATCCTTAACTATCTACTTGTATATTATTTGTTTATATTTTATAATGTGGTTTTGAGGTTTAACTTAGGCATAGTAAGTTAGACACTTTGTGACCCCCCATGTCTCTTTTCTAACTTTCTATGGAGTTGTGCATATTAATTTTCGATTAATTGTACAATTTAAAAATAAATAATCATAATTATTATAATAATCGTTATACGCGGGTAATGAGAAATGGACATGACCGGTTGCGAGAATATATGACTACGTATGATAAGATATATCGTCGAGTTTCGTTTTGCAAGTGGGCTTTTATTAAAAATGTCCAGTTACATTTTATTATAACTTAGTTAACTCTGTTTATATAATCAAAGTTTTCAATTCAATTTCCTTACAAGAAAATAAAGAAATGCCCGCTTTGAGGTAGTCTAGGCCTACACAGCAGAGTGTTCTATTTGCTGTGACCCTCTTTAGGTGACTAGCTTAAGGGGGTATGAAGGAATTAAGAATGGCTCGGAGGAACATGGGCTGTCAGTCAAGGGCTCAATCCCAGTATCGCTATGGCTGAGCCACACCTTGGAAACAAAATTATTCAGTCTAGAGTCAGGGGTGGTGGCTGGTATCGAACTGGCGATCTCTCGAATAAGTTTGCTACGTCTGTTAGTGACGTTGTAAAATAAATCATTTTGAAAACAAGACGAATATATTAAGCTACGGACAGTATTGTCAGGTTATTTTTTTACCAGTAGACTACATGCCAAAAGATGCCTATTGTCTTTCGTTGCTCATTAATCACCTTCATCTTACCCGTCCCTATCACGGGGTCATATTCTGCAGGAGTAGACTACGAGCGGTGCCTAGGAATTGGAGGGTAGAGCTACTAGCCACGATGCACAGCAGTCGATGAGATGAGCTCGGAGGACGGGTTTACTTGGGGGGGGGGGGGGGGGGGTGATAAATGTGCGATCGAACACAGCACACGATTATTACACAATGGTTGACTCTAGGTTGACGACTCTGAGGAAGCGAGGCTACGCGACCTTGAGGGACTGCCACTGCCAGAGGTCCACTGAATGAGTTGATTCTAGTTGACTTGACGGTAGTGGACATATTCTGGAAATATGCCTTCATCCTCATTAGTGTACTTGTAGCTAGGGGCAGCCAAGCTTGAAATTATTAAAAAAACGTGTTATTGACGATGATAGGAGAGCAAGTTTACGAATGTAACACTTGTTTACTAAAAAAAGTACCAAATGTTGGATGTTAAGTAGTGTTTAAAATATAAAAGATAACACAATAATAACAATAATGAGAATTATTATTTAAACTGCCAAATGCAAACATGCCAAATTGATGGTGGAAGGGAAAGGGCAGAAGCCCATGTAACAATGTGCACTTACATTTAGAAATATTTCTTATTGAAGTGTATTTATTATTTACATAAGCACTTAATATTAACTTACTAATAAAGTTATTTGATACCCCGCTGAGATGGATTTTGTAATTTCTGGATTGATTTTCATAATACTAATGAAGCATGTAAAGAGACAAAGAATTCAAAATATAGATACCTATTAATCAAATTTCCTCTCTGTTCGTATTATATCGAGCCTATTTTGGTTCATATTTCTAACAATGTCACAGGTAAATTGCTACTAGCCCAACTAAACCTGGTACCGCCTACTGGTATTCAATTATTAACCACCCGTGTATTTACTAATGATGTATCTAACAGATCTGTATCACTTTGCACGGTAATCGACCCCATGGCATGGCGGTATGTAGCTCCATCTACTCCTACACAGCATGAAGGCCGGCGGGGTCAAAGAGCTATGCTATCACTCTCTCTCTCCATCTCTAATAGTGGGCTTGCTATAGTTTATTACATTTGTTTAAGATGACCTTTCCTTGTCTACATTCAACGGGCGAAATCTTTCATTCATCATGCCCGAAAGCCCACATACCTCACGCAGGCAACCACTGTAATTGAGGCATTCTCGTGTTAGCATGAGGTAATCTCCACACTCCTTCACGACCGCGTGGACCCACCCTACCCCACACTAAACTACCGGCCATCTACCGGCGACCCGAGAACGAACTACACAACAAGAGAAAGTCAAACTGGAAGAGGTGCTCGCATTGTTTGTTGCAACCGCCACCAAAAGTTGAGGGCCAAAGGCGTTGGTTATGCACCCGGCTTGATGCACGGACTACTATATATAATTCAGAGAGCGCTGGTTGGATCACATTCAAGTCAGCACCGCTAACTGAACACCACTCAACTTCGCAATGGCATTCAAGGTACGTTTGTTGGTCCTGGGTGAAGTCCTTACAACAATTGTTGTACCATGTTATTAGCTTCATTACGATATTTGTACCAAACAGATATTTTGTTACACAGGAACGTTCATAGTCAATTCTTCCAACGTCATGATTCGAAATTCAAAGTTTAGTTTCTTGGACATCGTGTAAAATATAATATACAGGATTTGTGTTGGCCCTGTTCTGCGTTAAAAACTTAAAACACTTGAGAAATGCATTAACATACTAACACAATTGGTGAAAAATATCCACATTATAATATTTATAATTATTTAATTAGCAAAATAATTTAACTTACATGTTTAGCCTAAATAACACGAAAAATTAACAGCATGATACAAAGCTTTTATATATTTCCATCAATCATAGCTCACAAGACAAATTATTGTCGATTATATTATTGCAATGCACATTTGCCATTACACATCATTTTGTTAAAACTAGGAAAACGCTTAAGTCCCGCCGCGTTGTTGGATGAGCGTAATTAGAGGACCTGGATCTTATTAATTACAGAAGATAAAGCGGCGTTAAGCGTAATTGGTGCATTGAGTTGCCAAGATTTATGCGGATTTTCTGTTGTTCTGTGAAAAAATCATTACTTAATTGAAGATTTTTTTTAAAATTAATTTAAATTAAATAAAAAATAAACTCTTATTTTTAATTTTTTTAATTAATCGTCGTTTAAAAAAGAAAAAAATCGTAAAATTTTGATTTTCATAAGAAATAATTATTCAATGGTGCTCAAATTTCATACGAATATATTAATTCATAAAATTAAGATTCTGTGAAAAAATCATTACAATCGGATAAAGCATGTAGGTGTTATAAGTCAAAGAATTGTTTAAACAAAGAAAAAACCCGTAAACTTTCGATTTTCTTGAGAAATAATAATTCGATCCCGCCCAAATTTCACATGAGTACCTAAATTCATAAATTAAGGTTCTATGAACAAATCATTAAAATCCGACAAAGCATGTAAGTGTTATAAGTCGAAGAAATTTTCAAAAAATCGAAATAATCGTAAAATTGCGATTTTCATCAGAAATAATATTTCGATTGCTCTCAAAAACGTGGCAGTTCTTCGTTCAGAGATTTCGAAGGTCTCCATAAAATTTCATTGCAATCGGATTATCGGTTTAGCCGGAATCGTGCTAACAGACACACAAAAATACAAAAAGAAAAAAAAAAAAAAAAAAAACATTCCGGATTTTTTTCTCCAGTGTAGTGAAATGAAATCTTCGCTTCGCTCGCTACGCTCGCTACGCTCATCCAATAAATATCATCAAATTAATGAACTTACCAGAAAACGATATAATTCTAAAGTTTCTTTTAAAAATGGGTGGGCGTAGGCTTTAGCTGAGTCATATTGAATGAAAACAGTTAATTAAAATCAATTTACGTATAAAAAACAAACGATAGTGTACACATCCGTCCACCTTTTACATTCAATTGCCCAACTATTCATAATCTGAACACACTATGTAGTAAAAAATGTAGCAGTTACGATCTCTTGTAATTGCGTGTTATTAATACTTTGATGATAAATTATCACATAAATTATTTGGCCTTACTTTGATTCGGTTTGCTATCTGCTTTGTTATCACGACTACGTCTCTTTCACAAGTTTCACACTCACCTAAAACTTATGATTGAATTAAACAATATAATACGAAGCATAGTTTGTCACAAACAACCTGATCAGTGTTCATATTTAAACAACATAGAAACATTGTGGCCCAAACTTTGCAAAATCTACAATGTGAGACTTTCTTCCTCCTTGCAGTGTTTGATCCTCGCCGCCGTGTTGGCCGTCGCCAACGCTGGCTACCTCGGAGGTTATGGAGCCCCCGCAGCCTACGCCGCCCCCGTGGCCTACGGCTCAGCCTACCACGGAGCCGCCTATGGAGCCGTCGCCTCCCCCGCCCTGGTCTCCCAACAGTCCAACATCCTGAGGACCCCCGGTAACTTGGGACAGGTCTCCACCTTCTCCAAGACCATCAACACCCCCTACTCCAGCGTCAGCAAGTCCGACGTCCGTGTCAGCAACGACGCCCTCGCCTACGCCGCCCCCGCCTACCACGGTGCCGCTTATGCCGCCCCCATCGCCTCCGCTTACCACGGAGCTGCTTATGCCGCCCCCATCGCCTCCGCCTACCATGGAGCTTCCTACGCCGCCCCCGCATACGCCGGAGCATACGCTGCCCCCGCCTACGCCGGAGCATACGCCGCCCCCGCCTACCACGGAGCTTCCTACGCCGCCCCCGCCTACGCCGGAGCTTATGCCGCCCCCGCAATCAGGTCTTCCGTCTCCGCTCTTTCCGGACACGGCCTCCTCGGAGTCGCTTACTCCGCCGCCCCCGCCGTCGCTCACATGACCTACAGCAACGGATATGGCATCAACTACGCTTATTAAGCACTCTCCCTATACAAACACACCATCATTTTGTGTATAATGACATCTTTACACAAATAAAAACCTAATTTATTGTATATCAAATAATTTGAAGTTTTTCTTTCCTTTCACGATTTCCCTATCCATGCAGTTACTTGGAACCCATTTGACTAAACTTTAAATTGTAAGCCATAACAATGTTAGTCTACTGATTTAGTACAAGTATTTAGTCACCAATTTATTCTATTAGACTAAATTATTCGTCTTACTTAATAATTTATTGTTTAACAGTTAAAATGTCGACAAGTTTCGAGGTACATCCAGTGCTTGCGGCTGAAAGTTTCGATTCTGTTAGGGGGTGTATCTATATGAAATAGCAAAAGTGCAAGTGCGTATACTGGCAATGCATGGAGAGAGTACGAACAAGTTTCTCAATCAAAGTGTTCATAGTTTTCCTAATTCATAACGTAAGGCGTCTCTCAGATCGAGGCGAAGCTAAGGCGTGATTCACATGATATAGATCCGACCCGGAGGACCAAAATGTAGGGTCCATGATGGTTAATTCATTCGGAGGACGACTAATCGATCAGTCGACGATAGTTCGATAAGTCGTTAACATCGAGCAAAAAAGCGAAGGCACACTGCTACACGATTTAGCATTGCACTTCTAGAACCCTGCGGAGGACCATCGCAAAGATTATTTATATTATATTACACTGTAGTGTAGACTGTTTCCACAGAACTGTTCGCGTATCACTAAATTTAAGTAGCTACAAATGATATACTTTAGAGATGTTTTGTATGATAAAAAGTTATTTTTAATTATGGAATGAAATCCATTTCAACTGTGTCTCTGTGATGAAGGTGCAATATCAATCGAGAATGAAGCAAATTTATGTCTTCATATTTTAAATAAAGCAGTTGAGTCAAAGAAGTAAATATGTGTTGATAGCACAAAGAAGATGTGTGTTCATTCATCATTATACATTTTCGCTTCGCTTTCGCTTTAGTAAAATATTCTTCAATAGGTACGTTTTAAACAAATATACTGGTGTACGTCAGCATTCACGCTACGATAAGTGAGGCTTGTCACCAGTACATTTAAAACGCATTGAATACTATCTTACTGAAGCGAGAGCGTGTTGCGACTTGCCTCCTTTATTGTTATAGTACCGCTACGGCGCTAATGTAAATCAAGCCTAAAGTTGTTAGGCTGTTCTGTTCAATATAATCACAACACATTTCCTTCAAATTAAAAGTAACATCTCTGTTTCTCCTTTCAAATACCCAGAGATAGAACTAAGACAATTCTCTGCAAAATGATGTACAGTAGGCGCATGTTTAATATCTTCCATTGGTTCATCCCCGTAAGACTTACGGTAACTTTAGTTTTTATGAAGACTGGTGTCAGATTTCCACCAATGTCATAAAATCGTTCAAATTAATTAGAACATTCAATTTCACTGATATCCCCCCCCCTCCAAAAAAAAAAAATAAAAAAAAAATAGCAAGGGTGTTTTTTGTTTGTTTGTTTTTTATTGTTTTTTTGTCTTGTTTTATCGAGCTCTGGCAAACGGCATATGCGATCTTGATGAAAATTGGAGGGGACCTTCGAAATCTGTGATCTCCTGCCACGTTTTTGGGTACAATCGAATCATGAATATCGTACTTTTACGATTTTTAATGCAATATTTTTCGTGTCTTTTGGGCCGATTTTGACTAAACTAAACGGGTGGGGGTTACAACATTCATTCCAGCCACTAATCCCAACTGCCACTGCTCGCTATACGAGCTGTGAGGATGAAGGAAACTCCGTCAGTATCTTATTACTTTTAATAACCATTATGCTTTGAACGATGTTGTTTAAAATATATGTAGTTGCAGTTGGATAACCTTGGTTGGGCACTTGAAATCCAAACTGTTTTTAAACAATAACTCCCTGTCGAGCCAACAGAAGCTCATATTTTCTGAACGATCAGTTAATCACGAACATCTCAAACACAAAATCACGACCTCGTCGTGCAAACAATAGCAAACCAGTCGCCTCCAGCAGGCATCGGTATCTTTGAAGGAAGGCTCTCCTCAAGCTTCGTCGCACTTGCGCAAACCATTACTCTCCATTTCAAACCAAGTTTCCTCGTGATCATTATAGCCGTGTGCATTTGAGGGTATGACCATTCACAATACACCTCGAAGTCTCCTCTTGTGGACATATCCTTACCCTTATGGCAAGCTGGTCAAATAATGGTTTAAGTAATATTTTGTTTAACATCACTAATTCTTCAAAGGAAAGTCAGCTTTTGTTACATTCCCTTATAAATTTGAAATTGGACAATTATTACTTATTTACACTAATTCACTCATCTTCATCAATACTAAAAATAATCACCATTGAACGTTGATCGTCTAATATTGATCAGCCTAACTTGGTTGCAGACATTGTCTCGTAAGTATCTTGCCACAAAATGCCTATACAAGCACAATATACATTTTTAAAATTTAACCGAATTTTGGTCAATTGTCCGGTCAATTACCAATTTTAACATGACCGGTCAAGGTGCCATCCCTACCCTACAGAGACTTCTTCACGACCTAGCTCAACAATCGACATCGTGCCACGTTGTAACTTAACCATCCCGGATTTAACAAACAATGTTGTTACAACTCTTCAGTAAATTTTTTAATTTGACTTGCAATTAGTTATATCATGGATCTAGATTTAAGTCCATGGTTAGATCAAGTGCTAGGAACTGACGAGAACAATCTAAAACTTGATTATGTGTAGGGAGTTACTAATTCCATGTCGTTCACCGCCTGACAGCTGAGGAACAAAATGCAAACCTTCAGCCCTCGTGTATGTCCTTGACACAAGGCTTATTGGATGAGCGAAGCAAAGATTCCATTTCACTACACTGGAGAAAAAAAAACGGAATGTTTTTTTTTTTTTTTTTTTGTATTTTTGTCTGTCTGTTAACACGATTCCGGCTAAACCGATACTCCGATTGCGATGAAATTTTGTGGAGGCCTTCGAAATCTCTGAACTTAGAACTGCCACGTTTTTGAGCGCAATCGGAAAAGTTTTTCTCACAAAAATCGCAATTTTACGATTTGTTTCGATTTTTAAAAAAATTCTTCGAATTCCCCATAACTACATGCTTTGTCCGATTGTAATGATTTTTTCACAGAACCTTAATTTTACGAATTGATATATTCGTGTGAAATTTGAGCGTAATCGAAAAATTATTTCTTGTGAAAATCTCTATTTTACGCTTTTTTTCGTTTTTAAAAAATTACGCTCATCCAACAACGCGCCTGAAAAAGCGTTTGCGAAGCTTCCTAGCATGTAACTAGGAAGCTTCGTTAGGAGTTTTTTTTAAACGAAAAAAAAGCGTAAAATAGAGATTTTTACAAGAAATAATTTTTTAATTACGCTCAAATTTCAACCGAATATATTAATTCATAAAATTTAGGTTCTGTGAAAAAATCATTACAGTCGGATAAAGCATGTAGGTGTTATAAGTCGAAGAAATTTAAAAAAATCGAAAAAAATCGTAAAATTGAGATTACCACGAGAAATATTTTTTCGATTACGCTCAAATTTCACACGAATATATCAATTCATAAAATTAAGGTTCTATGAAACTACAATCGGACAAAGCATGTAGTTGTTTTTTTAATTTTTTTTTTTAAAATCGAAAAAAATCGTAAAATTGCGATTTTTATGAGAAAAAATTTTCCGATTGCGCTCAAAAACGTGGCAGCTCTAAGTTCAGAGATTTCGAAGGCCTCTATAAAATTTCATCGCAATCAGTGTATCGGTTTAGTCGGAATCGTGTTAACAGACAGACAAAAATACAAAGAAAAAAAGGAAAAAAAAAACATTCCGAATTTTTTTCTCCAGTGTAGAGAAATGGAATCTTCGCTTCGCTCGCTACGCTCATCCAACTACAATCTTGACGACATTTACAGATTAGCCAAACAGAATTTAACTTAAAAACTGTACATATTAATAATTCGTTAAGTAATATTGTTATGGCTTACATTGTTATGGCTTACGATTAATGTTGGGACAAAAAGATTGCAAGCAAATGAATGTGTAGATAGACCCAGGGAAATCACGAAATAAAAGTAGGAGACAACAGAATATTTGATGAAATAAATTAGTTTTATTTGTGTAAAGATGTCATTATACACATAATGATGGTGTGTTTGTATAGGGAGAGTGCTTAATAAGCGTAGTTGATGCCATATCCGTTGCTGTAGGTCATGTGAGCGACGGCGGGGGCGGCGGAGTAAGCGACTCCGAGGAGGCCGTGTCCGGAAAGAGCGGAGACGGAAGACCTGATTGCGGGGGCGGCATAAGCTCCGGCGTAGGCGGGGGCGGCGTATGCTCCAGCGTAGGCGGGGGCGGCGTAGGAAGCTCCATGGTAGGCGGAGGCGATGGGGGCGGCATAAGCGGCTCCGTGGTAGGCGGGGGCGGCGTAGGCGAGGGCGTCGTTGCTGACACGGACGTCGGACTTGCTCACGCTGGAGTAGGGGGTGTTGATGGTCTTGGAGAAGGTGGAGACCTGTCCCAAGTTACCGGGGGTCCTCAGGATGTTGGAATGTTGGGAGACCAGGGCGGGGGAGGCGACGGCTCCATAGGCGGCTCCGTGGTAGGCTGAGCCGTAGGCCACGGGGGCGGCGTAGGCTGCGGGGGCTCCATAACCTCCGAGGTAGCCAGCGTTGGCGACGGCCAACACGGCGGCGAGGATCAAACACTGCAAGGAGGAAGAAAGTCTCACATTGTAGATTTTGCAGAGTTTGGGCCACAATGTTTCTATGTTGTTTAAATATGAACACTGATCAGGTTGTTTGTGACAAACTATGCTTCGTATTATATTGTTCAATTCAATCATAAGTTTTAGGTGATTGTGAAACTTGTGAAAGAGACGTAGTCGTGATAACAAAGCAGATAGTAAACCGAATCGAAGAAAGGCCAAATAATTTATGTGATAATTTATCATCAAGGTAAATAACACGCAATTACAAGAGATCGTAACTGCTGTAATAGGTGGACGGATGTGTACACTAGCATCTGTTTTATTATACGTAAATTAATTTTTAATTCACTGTTTTCATTCTATATGTCTCAGTTAAAGCCAACGCCCACCCATTTTAAAAAGAAACTTTATAATTATATCGTTTTCTGGTTATTTTCATTAATTTGATGATTTTTAACAAATGTTGTTTAGTGGCAAATGTGCATTGCAATAATATAATCGACAATAATTTGTCTTGTGAGTTATGATTGATGGAAATATATCAAAGCTTTCTATCATGGTGTAAATTTATCGTGTGATTTAGACTAAACATGTGGCTTAAATTATTTTGTCACTTAATTAAATAATTATAAATATTATAATTTGTATATTATTCACCAATTGGTTTAGACGTTAATGCATTTCTCAAGTGTTTTAAGTTTTTATATACAGAACAGGGCCAACACAAATCCTGTATATATTTTACACGATGTCCAAGAAACTAAACTTTGAATTTCGAATCATGACGTTGGAAGAAGTGACTATGAACATTCCTGTGTAACAAAATAACTGTTCGGTACAAATATCGTAATGAAGCTAATAACATGGTACAACAATTTGTTGTAAGGACTTCACCCAGGACCAACAAACGTACCTTGAATGCCATTGCGAAGTTGAGTGGTGTTCAGTTAGCGGTGCTGACTTGAATGTGATCCAACCAGCGCTCTCTGAATTATATATAGTAGTCCGACCATCAGGTCGGGTGCATAACCAACGCCTTTGGCCCTCAACTTTTGGTGGCAGTTGCAACCAACAATGCGAGCACTTCTTCCAGTTTGACTTTCTCTGCTTGTGTAGCCTGTTCTCGAGATGTCACCTTGTAGTGTAGTATACTGTGGGTTGGGGTGGGTCCATGCAGATACGTTCCATGAGCTCCGGCCACTATTGATGGCGGCTCGAAGGCTGGGGGGCTCATTAGTAAATTGTAAGATGACCTGGTGATGAAAGATAATAATATAGACAGTGATAAATCATACTGTTTACTGTTGCTTTGTACAATGAAATATGAATCAGCACGGATATTTGTACGATTTTCAGTCGAGTTTAACATTCCTTATATTCTATAGCTATAGTCTAGAATCTAGATCCATATCATAAAATTTACATTTTGCGTTGTCGTACCGTTTTACATATTGCGCCCTATCTGAGCGTTGAGGGATAGTTTGACAGCTATTTTTATGTACCGGGTGTACGTTTTTCATAGAAATTCTTCACAAGAGAAACTTGCCCCTTTTCTAGTGATAAAATATTATAAAACGCTTGGTTATTGTTGTAGAATTTAGTTTGGAACTGACCTGTTAGTCAGCGGCAAACGTCATCTTTCTATAATATTCTTCCACATTTATTCCTTGTTAATATTAGTTCTGCGCCAAATCTAGTATCGGTAACTATAGTCAAAAATTGTTTACCAATATTTACAACTAATCCTTCAATCTTATTCATATGGTTACAATATTTGTGAAAATGTAATGTAGGGCATTTAATCTAAGTCATGAAAGTCACACCCACCCCTCTCCCTCCCCTCAAAGAAGACGACCGAGTGGTGGAATATTTTAAGATTTGTGTTGCATTGGTCACTACATAAAGATTTTTACATGGGTAAGGTTTGTTACATCACAGTGTTTACTAACGGCTTCTCGTGCTGTGGATGCTTTTTACTATTCAAGTGAACGCACTACTTATTTTGATTGTGCACCTCAGTGAGTTCATTTTAATTAATCACTGTCATTGCCAGTAGGTATATTTTTTGTTATAGTCTGGTGGGCATTATTTTTGACCGAGGAAAACCCTTGGCAATACCTGATGTAACACTTGCCGCGCTACCTCTCACTATCGCTATATCCTATCGGCAGTTATGAAATGGAACAAGCAGTCTCGTGATCAGGGGCGAGATGATTTGGTTAGGCTATTTATGAGTGTTGACCTAAGATTTGTTACGAACATCAAGCTATAACCTGGTGCTAACGTTGAAATTGAGTTCTCTCGATGTCGATCTAACTAATTGTTAAACAACTAAACTGCACATTCATATTGTTGTCAAGTGTGTAACTCATCCAATGGCAACCAGACGACCTGACGACCTATGGGTGTGTCTCGTTTTGTGCATTACACCATTCATGCTGTGAAGTGTAGGCACAAGTGTTAGTAATCCCGGGTTCGATCCCTGTCGAGTCCAGAAATCCTGACTGACAGTTTTTCCGAGGTGTTCCACAGTCGTTAATGCGAATGTAAGGGATTGAGTTCTCTTAAGCAGCCCTCGGTCATCCCTTCCCTTCCCGACTACCTTAATCTCTATAACCTAATAAACACCTTGGTCACACTGGGTAAATCTGATGTGTACCCTACAGTGTGAATCCTAAACAAAGTGATCGGACAAAGTTTATTAATTAATGTCCTATGTTGGGAATGTCTTGGATAGTGTTTTATTGAGTTTTACTAACTTGTTCTAAATTAATTAAATTGATATTCATGCAATTTTGTTTTCAAATCAGTTAGTCCGTGGGTACTTAGTTCTTAAACGTGGCTAACGAAATAAACTTTTTTGTCAGTGACAGCGAGGGTTTTATTATCACAGTGTGATATTAAGCTCAACAATGTTTGTGTTTGTGCTTCGAGTAGTGTATTATAACATGTTTTCAACCACAATACATGTCCATCAACCTTGTCTTTGTGTCCACCCTCTTTCTTCTGCGGATGATAATTATTCTAGTTTGATGATGGCACGCCAACAACATTGAATTAGATGTAATTAATATATTTTCTCGTTTGTAATTACTTTTATTATGAACATTTGATAATGCTAGTCTGGGCACATGCACAATTTTTTTTAAATTCATGTCCAAAACCTAACCAGGGTGCATTGAATGTCCGTCTTTAGGTGTCTAATTAGAGATAACTAGATGTTTTGTAGTTTGTACCACTGTGATGGGAATGTCTATCGTATTGAGCATCCCTGGAATGCGCATTAATGACGGAAGAAATCCTTTAAAAAACTTTCAGTCAGGATTGCCAGATGCAAATATCGAACGCGTGGCTTTGTCTCACAAGTGCAAACTGTGATATTTAATTTAACAGTAAATAAAAGATGTTATGAATAATCTTATGTAAATGTGGAAAATTCTTGAAACTCCCTTAAGTGAATTTTGAATAAAATTATTATAATAATCGTAGATCATGATTATTTTCAATTTGATTTGAATAAAGTTCAATTAATTATCGTTCACAAATCACTAGGGCTGTGCGCGTAGAGGTTTTGACAGTTGGGTTGGGTTCGGATACAAAATTGTTTTGGTTATTCGGGGGGTCGGGAAAAGACGGCCATTATAATATATAGGGCCTACCTACTGTTATTATTATGTGTGATACAATATTCTTACGAAGAATCATACACTAAAATTTTCTCCCGATTCATTTTTTGTTTTTTATATTTTCGTTGAATGGCATTTTGAATGTTAAAATAAAAACAAATGTCTGGACCGGCACCTCCACCAATAATCTTTGTAAATCCTGGACCGGCACCTCCACCTCCCCCCAAAAATTGCTTTTCGATACCCGAAATTCAAGTTCCTTATTTTAACTGACGTATCAGCCCGATATACAGGACACGACTCGTAATGTCGGGTACCCACACACCGCTACTATTACTATACTTGGCTGCTGAGGAGCAAAATACAAACCTCAGACCTTGTACGTATAACAAGAAACTTGGCATTGGTTTGAGTCTGTTGAAAAATGTTATTACTCAACACAAGAATAAGTATACGTGCAGTTATCCTCCTTTGAAAATCAGTTTTATAACTGAATAGGATAGACTTAAAGGGGCTAAATACCCAAAAATTATTTTTTACCACGTGATCTATAGCACAATACTACACTTATAATGACCGTTTAAAAAATTATATCTTGTTACTGTGATTTAACACGAATTTTTTAATTTTTTTGATCAGAAATTGGCAAAAATTGGTGTTTTGGAAAATTTCCTAATCGGCTTTAACCTACTTCTTTTTTGGTCCACATAGATACTAGAGCATGTACCAATCTAAAATGCCCCATTATAACATCGTTCTTGAAACTGTGCTCATATATACCCTCAAACAGGCAAAAATATGCATTCCAAAATCACACCCTTCTTGGTAATCAGCATATTTTGGATCCGAACTACTTGCCCAAATTACAAAACAAATATAGAGAATTTACAGAAAAGGCTGTCGGGTACGTCAATAATGGCCAATATTTTTTTGGATCAAAATCCTCCAAGGTTACGGGGCATAAAGATCGTCCCCATGTTATTTCTTATGGAGATTTTGCCCGATGGGACCTAGCTCGAAAATGTCATGTTTGACAATTTTTTGGGAGGTCATGGTGGCCCCAATAATTTTTCTGTTAATTGCTAAATTCATTACTGTAGCCTGAATGAAATATATTTTTTGAGTTTAGCGGTTAAATACCCTTTGAAAAACAAACTTGCAGAATAACTTAGAAACTGCATATTATTAAAATATTATTTTTATCAGTTAATTGAGTGCAACACTTTCGTACTTTTCGGATAACATGAAGCGAAATAAACATTTTCTTGTAATATATGTTTTCATTCTCAAACAGGTAAGCTTATTCCTCGTAAATAGCCCTTGTGATTTTTCGTGCTAGTCCTCCATGTCCATACAAATTGCCATTGGAATTGCAAAAGGGGTCAATTTACTTTAAAAACATGTGCAACGATTGGTATTACCTTTCTGGGAAAGCACAACAAATATTTTGATCGATGGAAAAATGAAGGTTTAGTTCGAATACGAACGCACATTATCGACTCGAATGTGAACTTCGTCGCAGCTCGTCAATGTCGTACACAATGCTGTTGAATGCCGCTTACGATAAAAGTTTATCCACATGGACTGCAAGCAACTGAATGTATATAGGGGAATTATTTTCAAGAAAAAGTAAAAGATATACATATTAATTATTTGATGAAATAAATTAGTTTTATTTGTGTAAAGATGTCATTATACACAAAATGATGGTGTTTGTATAGGGAGAGTGCTTAATAAGCGTAGTTGATGCCATATCCGTTGCTGTAGGTCATGTGAGCGACGGCGGGGGCGGCGGAGTAAGCGACTCCGAGGAGGCCGTGTCCGGAAAGAGCGGAGACGGAAGACCTGATTGCGGGAGCGGCATAAGCTCCGGCGTAGGCGGGGGCGGCGTAGGAAGCTCCGTGGTAGGCGGGAGCGGCGTATGCTCCGGCGTAGGCGGGTGCAGCGTATGCTCCGGCGTATGCGGGAGCGGCGTAGGAAGCTCCATGGTAGGCGGAGGCGATGGGGGCGGCATAAGCAGCTCCGTGGTAAGCGGAGGCGATGGGGGCGGCATAAGCGGCACCGTGGTAGGCGGGGGCGGCGTAGGCGAGGGCGTCGTTGCTGACACGGACGTCGGACTTGCTGACGCTGGAGTAGGGGGTGTTGATGGTCTTGGAGAAGGTGGAGACCTGTCCCAAGTTACCGGGAGTCCTCAGGATGTTGGAATGTTGGGAGACCAGGGCGGGGGCGGCGACTGCTCCATAGGCGGCTCCATGGTAGGCTGAGCCGTAGGCCACGGGGGCGGCGTAGGCTGCGGGGGCTCCATAACCTCCGAGGTAGCCAGCGTTGGCGACGGCCAACACGGCGGCGAGGATCAAACACTGCAAGGAGGAAGAACATGTTTATTTAATATAATATGTATATACATCCTTTCAACAAGCATACCAGCTTTCAACACTCTACAGCTTGGCTGTAATGTTTCAATACTCTCCAAATTACACACTTCATTTGTTATGTTGGTATTTCTGATATTATTGCTCTTGCCTACGAGCTCACATGTTTTGTTTGCAAACATATTAACTAAATTCACTTGAAAAAATATTGTGTGATTATGGAATCAATAGAATTCAGTATTAGAAGTGTAGCCTAGTTAAATCCACGCTGGACCAGCAAACGTACCTTGAATGCCATTGCGAAGTTGAGTGGTGTTCAGTTAGCGGTGCTGACTTGAATGTGATCCAACCAACAAGATCTGAATTATATATAGCAGTCCGTGCATCAAGCCGGGTGCATAACCAACGCCTTTGGCCCTCAACTTTTGGTGGCGGTTGCAACAAACAATGTGAGCACCTCTTCCAGTTTGCCTTTCTCTTGTTGTGTAGCTTGTTCTCGAGTCGCCGGTAGAATAGTGTGCGGTGCTGTGGGGTGGGTCCGTGCAGATGCACCAACAGAGAGGAATCTCGTGCGTAGCGTGTGCGAGCCTCATTCGGGTGGTCATGGGTTTGAATCCATGCCACCAGCTATCTAGTCTTCTTCAGCTACTGGCCTTTTCACAATCATGCAAACACATGGACGTATATCGGGTATACATGATGTGTATTCCTACCCTACAGCGGGCATCCATATGACAAAGTTTAGTTTTGCTATGAGCTCCACTTTTGACCGGGGATTTGTTTTGTTGGAATACTCTATTTTCGTTGCAACAATGTGTAAATTTAAAAAATATACACATATGCCTACCATGCTGTTTATTGAAGCTTTGTGCAACGTAATATGAGGAAGTTCGGATTTTTGTCATTGTTTCTCATCTTTATTTAGCACCCTTGTTGTTCTAGATCCATGTCACCAATTAACTTATAGTACTAACGCTGTTTGTCGCTCTTTTGCACTGTTACCGATATCTTCAAGTCCAAAATGTCTGAAAATTTGGTCGATTGAAAATGAAAGAGTAACTTGTTTTTGTTTTTTACAATTTGGACGGATATTACATTTTCCCTGTAAGTCATTATGTCACAATTTTTAAACTATAGAGTACACAACGAGCAAGGTGCAAATTAAATTTTGATCAATGGTTTTTATTATACTGTTTCAACACAGCTTTGTCTTCCACCTTAGTATAATGAAATTGAATGAAATAAAGCAGTCGAAAGTGTGTTATGGAGTGAGATGATTAGGTTAAGCTATTGTTAATGCAACTACAATTCAGAGATTAGAAGGAACCCGTCCTGATGCGGGAGATCCGTGGTTCGATTCCCGGTTGGGGCATACTTTCTTATTTCTGAATTGTAGTAAATAATAACTATTGTTAAGTGTTGACTTGTTCCGAACATCTAGCTTAAACCTGGTTCTGACATTGAAATTGCATTTCTCTAGATGTTGACCTAATTTTCAAACCACTAAACTGCACCATTTCTATATTTTTGTCAAGTCAAATATATAACAAACTCATCCAATGCCAACCAGACGACCTGACGACCTATGGGTGTGTCTCGTTTTGTGCATTACACCATTCATGCTGTGAGATTTAGGCACGAGTGTTGGCCAGTACTCAGTTTTTGATTAATGTTCTCTGATTGATAGAGGAATGGAATCGATAGTGTGCTATTGAATAATTATTCTAACAAGTTCTCAATCAATTGGATTTATATTCATGCTCTATTGTCTTCAAAGATAATAGTTCGTACTCAGTTCACAACTTGTGTAAATTTTTTTTTTGTTTCCACTGAATTTAATTACAGTGTTATTTCCAGTTCAATGAAGTTGGCGTAGGTGCTCCGTTTAGTATTATATTGGAAATATTTGACATTTTATATGCGACAATGTGTCCGTTTTGCTATCTCAACTCACTTCGATATAATAGATGATAAAATTTCAATCTGATGATGCCACTCCAACAACATTGATTATGCATAATTGTTCATTAGCATTTATTTATTTTTTATTTTTATTATAAGTGAGCATTGTTGGACAGAACATAGATTCTACTGAGGGGTGAAGAACTGAGGAGTTCAAATACCTTGGTAGCATCTTCTCTGTAGGTAACAAAACTGACAATCAGATTGCAATTTGCAAGTCGTATACTTGTATCGCAGAGAGCTTTTATTAGTTATGAAACTGTTTGGGGAGTGACGTGGCCATTTGGAGGCAAAGAAGAAATACAAATTCTAGCGGCAGAAATAAAGTTTTTAAGGAGTGGGAGTGATGAAGTTGGACACGACTACGAAGACTCAATAATTTGAACATGATGCAGGGGATAAACAGATAAAAAGAGGGTGACCCATGAAGACTGAGGGGGGAAGAGCTAATAGAGATGGATGAGGAACGTGACGAAACGCAGCCTGGGAAATAGTTTGACAGTGAAAGAGGTGGGAAGAAATATTAATATTGGCTTAGTAAGAAGAAGAAAGAAAACAAACGTTTCAATATGGGTGAAGTGTCACGCATGGCTATAGCCGACTTCGATTGACCCGTGGACCCATGAGTTGGAGGGATCCTCCTACCCCCTACCCGACTTCATTGTCGATTATAGTGTCGGCAGTTATTATCATTTATTATTATTACTTTACTTTTGAAGGTATGGTAATCATGCTAGTCTGGGCACATACAAACATTCTAATTTTGTATTGGTAAAAATAGCATGACCAATGCACAATAGTTTAGTCTGTTCTGTTGCTATTGGTGATGGGCAGTCACGACACAATAAATTGGCACAAACTAACTGACATTTGTTTGTCTTGATTAGCGTTAAGTTGGTTATTAACGAGGGAGCAGAGCGACTGAGTGTCTCCATTCAACTCAAACGGCTCTTATTCTGTGATTCTGTCTGTCTGTCTGACGTCGAAAATCAGCCGTACCGCTGAACAGATTGGCTGAAATTTAACAGACATCCGGTACGTTTACTAAGAACTGTTAACAAAATCAGCTAGATCTATTGCGATTTATCCTACATAAATAAAAATGTGATTTTAAAATATCGATGGCATTTGTTTAGTAGCAGTTAGCGGGTCGAGTTGACGTGGCCTGCATGGCTAGTAGTAACCATTTAGCCTACCACACGGATGGATGGGGTTCGATACCCGTCAGTTCTAACTTTTTTTTATATTTTTAAACCCACATATTATTTTTGAGGGGTGTTAAATGGGAAATAAAAATTAGGTGATTTTGTTTTATCCTGGAAATTGTAATGTTTCACGCTTATACGTTTTGAATACTATTCGCATTTGAATGTTCAATTTAAATAATTATTGTGGCAAGCAGAGTGAGTTCCTGTAAGGTGACCAGACGGTCCGGTTTTAGAAGTCAAACCTTGCTAACTCACTCGTTTAACAACGACTTTGGCGTTTCCCTAGTAATATTGAATAACTGTGTTTGAAAACTGATTAGTGTAGGCTAAGTAGATTTAAATATCAATAACTTCTGTAACCAGTGGGACTCCATTAAGGCACTTTGTTATTTTAAAGCACTTCAAAGAAAGTAGGTATAACCATTGTCCACGGCGATACGTTATTTTACACGATTTTGTGAACGGAAATTAACATTAACTCAAGTAATATTTATGTTTTGCGATTTTCGTATCAAATGAAGGGTTTGAGACTTGAGCGTGTTTATAAGGGATAAGCAAATAGAGACATGCCCCAATTAAATTAACAGCTTAAAGTTTTTCTATTCTGGTATGAAAAGCAACGTTTTATGACAGCGGTTTGGTGTGGTCTCACTCCTAACTGGTTTAACATTATGGGAGACATTGACCTACAAAGTCCGCAAAGCACCGAATTAAGTTTTTAGACCTGTATGCACATCGTGAATTAATATACGAGTTTATGTGTTATGTCCACTTTATAGCTGTGTCACGAGATTAAACAATGCACAGTTGTAATAAAATGCAATCTAAATCGCGACTCGCTGAAAACAGAAATGAATCTATATAATCTCACTTTCGTGAAACCTGCAAGATGTTGTAAAATGTCGAGTACATTACATATTATTTTAATAGCCTCTTTGATATCAAGGTGAACCACTTTGAAATCGAAAGTATTATAGCCCCAGTGTCCAGCGTCAGAGATATCACATCAAGATTCAAGATATGCAAATGTCACAGATTTAAGGAGGACACTTGTAGATAATAGTGTTTCACACTCGAGACGAATTTGTTATGGATGGGCACAGAACATCAACGTAGATGAATACAGGCGTGAGGCTCGGCTCAGGGGCGGGGTGGCCTCCTACATATGGGTTAGTTCAGAAAAGTAAACATATTACTATTATAGTTTCGTAAGAAAGTAATGAAATAAAATAATGGGCCCCTGATTATGATAAGTAATAATATGTAACATAATGTTTTACTTCATAGACACCGAAAAATATCAACGGCCATAAATTAACACATGTATCAATTTATTAAGACCTACCTTAACCCTTTATAGGGCCTAATGTTGGGACCCAAAATTTTTCTTTCTTCCTTAACAATTTGAAATCTGTGATTTTTTTTAGAATTTTAGAATTTTTTGGGGATTTTTCCTTGATCTTTTAGAAAAAAATGCTGATTTTAAATTCCAAATTGGTATCAAAGTTGAAAAAATGAAAAATTTGAGTATATTAAAAAAAACAATTGCAATTTTTTGCATGTCTAAATTGAATTTACTACAAGCAAACAAAATATCCAGGACATCCCGTAAATTTGTGTATTTTTGTGTTTTTATACACAATTCGATTTTTGATCCATTACAAAAAAATGCTACTAATTCAGAACAAAACAAAGCAGATTTTTGACCGGGTGTAAAGTATGAAAAACTGGCAGATTTTGAAAGGTGGTGGTAAATATAGAAATCATTTCCCTATAAAGAAAACCACTGCCCTATAAAGGCTTAACTATATTTTTTATCAAAATTTGATTTTATTATAAACACAAAATAAAGTCTAGCCACTCTGTGACAGTAACTTAAATTCGGTGGGGTACATCTTTTGCGGTTTACTTCAATATTGTGCCACGTTACTTAAAACTTGAGTGGCTTTTTAGGATGACCCAGAAGTATTCGCTTCGCTTACACAATATATTTAGAAGTTAATAATAAAAACCATTGTTTAGCGTTTTTCCAATGCGATGTACTGCCAGGTAATTGTTATGATTGTTTTCAATTTGCACTCATTAGGAACCAACATGTTATGATATATAAACTGTATTGTTTTACTTATGACAATAAAACAACTTGATCTTCAACAAAACAACTTCAACTATAATACCAAACCAAACAACATAAAGGCACTGCCGAATAGTTAGGAAAGTTTTAAAATTACTGATACCGCTCTTTTAGTGTCGATATAGTAATCAAATCGTCTGGTCTGATGGCGACCCCTGCCCGCCATATTGGTAATTGTATCACTCCCCGCCCTCCACCCCTAAGGAACAGTGCTAGAGGGATGAACTTGTACACACGATGATAATGTTGTCCAGGATATTTCAATGTCTGTTGTTTGATAGTGATATGTAGTGACCAACGTTGAAACTTCTTCAGAACTCGGGGGTGTGGAGAGAGTGGAGGTGGCTCATGCGTAACGCGCGAGAATGTTCGGTATTTTCGGTTCTACACCCGCCACCGGCACCCCTGACTGAAAGTTTGCCCCCCGGTTTTGTTCAATAAAACACGTGAATGTTAGGTATTATGTCCATAGCTATTGCACATTCCTGGTTCACTTCCTTCATACCTCCTGATGAGGTGCATGTGTATAGTAACTACCCAACACACACGCCCTATGACTTTTGCTAGTAGACTCAGGCCTATCATTGAAGACGTAAAACCAATAATGATAGCACTTCAACAAGCAATAAACAAGTGGCGAAATGATTCAACAAATGAGCACGTTGTTATAAAACACAAACACTTTTCTTTTAAAATGTAATTGCGGTTCAGTTCGAAGGTCGTACTTGCTACACGGACATTTTTATCTCAAAGTAATCATGAACATTGCCTTCTAGGCACCAACTAACCCAATAACACACTACTAATATCATAATTTTAATATTATTTCAGAAATGCATTTTCTCCCCATGTTTACTAAGCGGTTTGGTGCAAACCGTGTACACCAATACCACATGTATTTCTTCGCTATAGCTGACAATGCGGTTATTGAACAAAGTTACAATGTTGATATCGCATGCACTTTACAGAGTTTGTAATGCGCAAATGCCTAAACATAATTTCAAAAGAATGCACTCAAGATGACTGAGCAGAAGGAAAGACATACTAAATATAATGAGCAGATGTTTCTTCTGAATTATTTTTGGACAGTACATAACTCCAGAATCACCATTTATATTCAAGTTCCCTGACTCAAGTCATTGTACATTCAGAGGTGATGTCCCATTCAAAAAATATCCAAAAAATCTGCCTTCTTATTTAGTCCTTTTTTTAAAACTTTTCAAACATCTTTTCTGCATTCTTTTGAAACCATATTTGGGTCTAGTAATTCACTTCTCCAGGCACTATGTTGTTTCACACAATGTAAATATTTTTTTAAAGAAAAACTTTAGTTTTAGTAATGTATTTTGAATTTGAATTTTTACTTGAATTAAAGTTTTTATTCAAAAGACAAAAATTTAAGAAAAAACGCGCTTTTTTGTTGTTTGAAAAACACTAAAAATCTTAGAAAAGATGTGAACTTGAATTTTATGTTAAAAAAATTATAAAATTTAGAAAAAATAATCTTGGGTCCGAAAGGGCAGTGTTGGGTCAGTTCTTTTTTAATGAACTTTTAAAAGTTCGGTTCACAGCTCAAATAATGAACTTTTAAAAGTTCAAGTTCTTTTATAACCTAAAATTTTGAAAAGTTCAAGTTTGTCTAAAATTGAACTAAGTTCTTTTAAAAGTTCTTTTGTAAAAAAAAAATCACTATTTTATTAAGAGGGAATGGGACACATTTGGCTGTTAGCAAATAGCTATTCGCTCGGCCAAGATGCATCCGACGTATATGAACTTTGCAAAGTTGTCAAAAAGCATACATAGACAGCCCTGTGGCCATAGATTTCCAAATTTTGACTTAGGCAGTCGGAAAAAAATCACGAATATGGTAAATTTTGGAGTTTTAAACAAAATCAAAATTCGCGAAAAATAATTTATTTTTTTAAAAATTATTTTAAACAAAATTAAAAAAGTGTTACTGTAGAGCCCTATAATTCCACATTTGTGACATATGTTCAATTTCAGACACCTGTGGTGTCAGTTGGCCGAGCGAACAGCAATTTGCCTAAAACGCGTAAAATGAAGAAAACACGAGGAAAAACATTAAGGGTGTTCGAGTACCAACTACTCCGATTTCGATCTGACGAAAGTGTTGACTGTCTTTGATCGATGCTTGTAGATTTGTGAACTACATTTCGTCGACCAGCATGTATGGCAATTTGGCAGACATACTATAATGGCAGATCTTAGGACTACAATGGAACAAACGAATTCTGTTATATTGTTTTGAAAGCGTCGACGGGGAGTCCCTAGACCATCTGCTCTTATTTACGCACGGAAAGAACTTTCAAAGACTTTCTAAAACTGAAAAGTTCGTTCCCTCCCCCCCGTAAATAACTTTTAAGAAAGCTTCAAGTTCATTAATTTGAAAAAAGAGTAAGTTTTTCAAAGCAAAATTCACAAATTAAGAAAAACGCGGTTCATCGAGAGGCGATTTTTTTAAAATTATAATTTAAAAATAATCTTGGGTCCGAAAGGGCTATGTGGGGACACAGTAAGACCTAGTCCTTGTCCTGTGTCTGCGGAAGTAGCGAAACGTGGGGTGCATAGTAATCGTTTATTTAGACACGGAATCTGCGATTATCTGCTTTTAGCAACGAATTAATTAATTTTGGCCAGGCGGTTTAGCAATGACTTGCGTTGCCCCTCTTCTAGCCGCACTGTTGATTTTTACGAGTGTAGATTTGCATAACATCTGCCTAGGGGTGTGTCGACCTTCTCTTCAGAACATATTAAGTTTTGGAGATACCTAGTTTTTGGGTAGTTGTGTCAACTGCCATTTTTCAGGGGTCAATCCACTCCCTCCTGCTACTGCTGTTGGTTCGGAAGGACGTATTTAGCACGGCTTCTTGATTATAGTGTGGTTGTGAATTATTGTTTGATCTTACTAATAAGTTTTTGTTGTGAAGCAGTTGACAGCTATTGAAGATCGCTTTTTGCATTGGGGGTCTAATCTTGGTTCTGAGGAGGGGTGTCCCCGTCTGTCTCCTGTCGGGGGGGCCGTTTCTCCTACCTCCGACGATGGAGAGCTGTCCGACCTCGCCGGGAGCGAAGGGATTATTGATCTTCCCGATGACGTTGAGGAGGTCATTGACCTTACTATGGACGATGAGGGAATCCTTATGGATCTCCCCAATTGTAACGTGAGGTCATTGAACTTACCGCGGTCGAGGAAGACAATGCGGGCTCGATCTCGGATGGTGGGGAGATGGACGACGAAGCAGGGGAGATGAATCCTGAACTTGAGGCTCCGCGGCGTGCGTAGCCATGGTAGCAAGATTCCGGACTAAGTTCATATGGGGGTCGTCTCATACGAATATATATGTACAAGGCCATCACTACACGGCTAATATTATGAGTAAGTCTAACATTCCGCCCACAAGTATCCATATTATTACCCATTGTGTAATGTGCGATTGGTGGTTGGCTCCCTCTTTTACGTCAGAAGTTAGTTTAGTGAGGGAATTTTTTGATTATGTTATAGTGACTCCCTCGCCTTTCACTTCTTCTATGTCCAATGAGTCTAGTATTTTTAAACAAATCTATTGTAATTACAGGATACACGAAACACTAAAGATTATTGTAATTGTTTTTCACGCTAATTTGCACTCCTCCTAATTATAACTACAGGATACATGTGAACTGCGAAACACAATTGTGGTTTTTTCTTCTTCTTATGCTAGTTTGGCACATCTCCTAATTATATTACTATTATAATATATATTTTTCCTGTAACTACATTTGCGTTCTACGTGAGGAAGAGAGTTTAATAATTTAAACCGAAGCTCTACCCTAGACATTTTTAGATCTGTGCAAATATTTTCAATGTTGATATTTTAAAAATTAAATAAACGTGAATAATTAAGATGATAACTTTTGAGGTTGTAGGACTTACATATTAAACCCATTAATGCTGCAATACTTAAGAGAGTAATCATTTTTAATTATGGTGCTATGTACGTTAAGCTAAGTCATCCTGACAGAGGCTGAAATGCACATGGTGGAGGTGCCGGGCCATTAAATAATTTTTGCACTATTTGATTTTCCATTTAATTATAATAAATTTTGTTTATGATTTTGAGTCATGGGTATGAAATTTTTGTGCGATAATTTAGAAAGGGTCTTTTTCCCTTGTTAAATTTTTTTTTACTGCAGTATGTGGAATGATTTGTCATAAACTACCTGTAGGTCTGTTACCTAACTGTGAATTCTCTTCTTGGCAATGTAAGTTCCTTTCTGATATTAAAACTAGGAAAACGCTTAAGTCCCGCCGCGTTGTTGGATGAGCGTAATTGGGGCATTGAGCTGCCATGTATAATACGGATTTATTGTTGTTCTGTAAAAAATTATTACTAAGTTCAATTTTTTTTTAATTTTAAATTAAATTTAATAAAAAAATTTAAATTTTTAACTTTCTTTTTAATTAATCATAATTTTTAAAAAGAAAAAATCGAAAATTGCGATTTTTATAAGAAATAATTATTCGATTGCGCTAAAATTTTGACACGAATACATAAATTCATAAATAAGGTTCTGTGAAAAAATCATTACAATGGGATAAAGTGTGTAGGTGTTATAAGTCAAAAAATTGTTTTAAAAATAAAAACCCGCAAAATTTCTATTTTCATGAAAATAATTTTCGATTGCGCTCAAATTTCACACGAATATCTTAATTCATAAAATTAAGGTTCTGTGAAAAAATAACTGAAATCGGGTAAAGCATGTAGGTGTTTTTAAGTCAAGAAAACTTTAAAAATCGAAAAAAAAAATCGTAAAATTGCGATTTCATGAAAAATAAATTTTTTTTATTGCGCTCAAAACGTGGCAGTTCTAAGTTCAGAGATTTCGAAGGTCTCCATAAAAATTTTATGGCAATTGGAGTATCGGTTTAGCCGGAATCGTGTTAACAAACAGCCAAAATACAGAAAAAAAAAACATTCCGGATTTTTTTCTCCAGTGTAGTGAAATGGAATCTTCGCTTCGCTCGCTACGCTCGCTACGCTCACCAAAATTTAAATTACGGGTAATACCAATAAGTCAAGAACATCCTAGCCCTTCTAAATAAGTGTGTCTTGCTTGTATAATGTGACATACTTGTAGCAATATATTTCTTATAAATGAATTATAAATTACGTTTTCGTGGAAAAAAATAATCATTGATTGGTGACCAACCATTGTTGGGTGACCCCACTGATCATGCTTATTTAAATAAACAAAAATTAATTTCAAAAATTTAAAACTTTGAGTGTGTTTGCTTGTATCGTGTGACATATTCGTAGAAATATTTTTGATTTAAATGAATTATAAACTACGTTATCGTGGAGAAAAAACAACAATTATTATTGACTGCTGACCAACCGTTGTTGGCGACCTCACTGATCCAGCTGATTTAAATAAACAAAAAATACATTTCTAAATTTTAAAACTAATTAGTGCGTCTGCTTGTATCGTGTGACATATTTGTAGCAATGTTTTTGTTAAAAATAAATTATAAATTTCGCTATCGTGGAGAAAAAATCAACCATTGTTTGTCGACCAAACTGATACAGCTTATTTAAATAAACAAAAAATTCATTTCAAATTTTTTGAAGTAATAAGTGTGTCTTTCTTGTATCGTGTTACATATTTTTAGCAAAATTGGCGACAATATATACGGACTAGTAAGCTGCTCACAAATAATATCCCACAATCAACATTGCCTTCACCAGTCTTATGTACCGTACGGACGTCCAAGATAAACAAGTAGACCTATAGTGAACAATGAAATCCAACGTTTAATATAAATGAATTATATATTTCGCTATTGTGGAGAAAAAACACCTTTATTGACTGCTGACCAACCGTTGTTGGGCACCACACTGATCCTGCTTATTTAAATAAATAAAAAATATATTTATAATTTTTAAAACTTATTAGTGTGTCGAAATATTGTATCACGTGTGACATATTCGTAACAATATATTTGTCATAAATGAATTATAAATTTCGCTGTAGTGGAGAAAAAAACAATTAATGACCAGTGGCCAAGGCGACCACACTGATCCAGCTCATATAAATAATCAGAAAATACATTTAAAAAAATATAATTAGCCAAGTGTGTCTTGCTTGTATCGTGTGATATATTATCGCGATTCAACATGGCCGAGCAAAACAGGGTCTCATCGAGATGACGGGGATCACAGAGTATTATGATCTCTTGAATTATAAGGATCTATTAAGTTATACTAACCTTATGTGATGGGGGGGGGGGGGGAGGGGACACAAGGTATTGTATTAGTGACGACGACAGAAACTGCATTAAAGGGAGGGACAGTGAAAGTGCAGCCGGGGGTATATAAGCTCGGTGCGATACCGTATCATTACATTACGAGTTTCCTCGCAGTATCACAAGCAGAAATGGCATTCAAGGTAAGTCCGTGAGTAACTCTTGAAAAAATGTAACTAGATCAATGCTACTGATATGTTGAAGTGACAGCAGTGCATGTTGCAGCCGGGCTGCGTTTATTGCAGATCTACGAATACCGCGTGAAGTCTTGTTATAAGTTTCTCTCGAAACACGTTTTAGGAAAAGTTGTGATTTTCAATTTAATGATTCACTTACATTTTTCATCATTGAAGGAAAGAACGTGGGCGCAGGCCGATGTTAACACACAAACTAGTTTAGAAACTTCTAGACCATACTACCTATAAATAAGACCTTACTTTGTAAATATAATGCTGTTAAAAACAACATATTAATTTGTTACCTGCGGGAAAATAATTCTGACTCCACCCTCGTCATAATGGTTGTTTCAATCAATGACATTTGCGTTGAGATCAAATTCGTTTGTCTTTGTTTTATGACAGATTATACTTACGTGGTCTTACAACAGAAGTCAACAAAAATCAATGCTTATCAAGAACATACATTTTGTTGGTTAATTTTCTAATAAATTTTATGGAAATATCATAAAAACTCACAGGTGGGCGCAATGCAGAATATTATATTAAATTGATTGATGTAAGACGGACAGTGTGCGCTTCAATTTAAAAATAGTGCAGCTATCCTCAAAACATCCTTCACAATCATTAAATTACTTTTCAAACATGTTCTTTCTCTTTGCAGTGTTTGATCCTCGCCGCCGTGTTGGCCGTCGCCAACGCTGGTTACCTCGGAGGTTATGGAGCCCCCGCAGCCTACGCCGCCCCCGTGGCCTACGGCTCAGCCTACCACGGAGCCGCCTATGGAGCCGTCGCCTCCCCCGCCCTGGTCTCCCAACATTCCAACATCCTGAGGACCCCCGGTAACTTGGGACAGGTCTCCACCTTCTCCAAGACCATCAACACCCCCTACTCCAGCGTGAGCAAGTCCGACGTCCGTGTCAGCAACGACGCCCTCGCCTACGCCGCCCCCGCCTACCACGGAGCCGCTTATGCCGCCCCCATCGCCCGCGCCTACGCCGCCCCCGTCGCCGCCCACGGCCTCCTCGGAGTCGCTTACTCCGCCGCCCCCGCCGTCGCTCACATGACCTACAGCAACGGACTTGGTCTCAACTACGCCTGGTAAACATCTGACATCAGAGTCTCTCCTGAATGTAAATTTAAAATTTTCAAATCCTCTTCGTCTGTGATTGGTATTTGACTTGAATGAATATGTGTATTTATTTATGTTATTTATTTGGGCAAATAAATTATTTCGCCGTTTTAATTTAAAGATGTTCTTGATCTTTATCCTGAGTATAACATTATTCCTATAATATCCTACATCCTTCGGGCTATTACCCCAAAAAAAAATTTGTACCACATAGCCTATCTTTTTCATAATACTACACCAAAATGACCGTTTAAAAAATTATATCTTGTAACTATGATTTTACACGAATTTAAAAAATATATATATCTTGAAATTTGCGAAAATTGGCGTTTTTGGGAAATTTCTTAATTCGGCATTAACTTGCTTCTTTTTTGTTCCACATAGATACGAGAGCATCATTCCAATAAAAAATGGCCCTTTATAACATCGTGCCTTGAAACTGTTCACAAATATACACTTAAACACTAAAAAATAGGCATTCCGAAATCACACCCCTTCTTGGTAATCAGCATATTTTGACCGAACCACTTGCCCAAATTACCAAACAAAATATATAGGATTTACATAAAAAGCTGTCGAGTACGTCAATAATGGCCAGTATTTTTTTTAGGATCAAAATCCTCCAAGGTCACGGGGCTTAAAGATCGTCCCTTTGTTATATCTCATGGCATGGGAGATTTTTGCCAATGGGACCTAGCTCGAAAAATACCAAGTTCAACATTTTTTCCGGGTCATGGTGGACCCAATAATTTTTCTGTTAATTTATAAATTCATAACTAGTTAGCCTGAATGAAATATATTTTTTGAGTTTAGCGGGTGAATACCCCTTTTTAGGACGTAAAATATTTATGGACTGTTATATTTGTGGTAGGTCTATATATGACTGTATACTATGATTCTAGATTTCAGTCCAGACTCCATACGTTCTCTTTCCTTCTTTTGACTTAAGTTGAGTGTTTTGGACTTTTCCCTATGTATGTAGAACAAATTATTTCCACACCTCATACGTCCTACGTTGAATGCGTAAATCTGGTATATTTCTTGAGTAATTATTCTTGTGCATGTCAACTTTTTAATCTACTACATAAGCACTAAACCTACTTTCTTCAGTTATCCTACTCCACGAATATCTGCAACTCTAGTCATTTAGGCCTACATAATATGTGAATAAAATATAGTGAAAAATCTGACTCATCTTTGACGTTATGAGGCAAATACAAGTTCTCACTATTAGACGAGCGAGCGCAGCGACTGAAGTCTACAATTCAACTCAAACGGCAATTCTGTCATTCTGTGAGTGGGTGTGTGGCTGTGTAAGTGTTTTTAATATAAAAAAATCAGCCGAATCGCTGAATAGATTGTGCTGAAATTTTAAAGAGACATCCGGTAGAATTAACTGAGAACTGCTAGCAAAATGATCAAAATTTGTTGCGATTTAAACCTACAAGAAATAATAAATTGAAAAATAGGCTGTAAATATTTGAATTCAATTTAACGACAATGGTTTTGTTCTTGAAAAAATATTTTCTTATTTTTTATTTGTCAGGCGGTGAAAATTGTATGCAGTGACCAAGGTGTATTGAATCTTGCACGCTCAAGGTTCCCCCAAATTCCGCTCGGAGATTGAGTAAACCATGCAATCTTTACACGTATTTCGTACTGGCTATGTTTTCCACAGTATTGTATGCATTTCAAAACATGTTCTTTTTTAAAAATCCAGAAGTTAAAAAATCTTTCCCGACCAGGGGTTTGAACCCAGGTCTCCTACATTCCGGGTATACAAGGGCGCCTTATAGCCATCTAGACTAGGAAAACGCCAAGTCGTTGTTGAACGAGTTAGCGAGTCATGTGTTGAGTACGCGGGAACATTCGCATTCAAGTTGATTGATAAAAAATAAAATGTATAAATAATAGGGTGTTAAGTTTAATTGGTATAAGAGCGCATCAATTGAAAGGCCACAATGCTCCACTCTAGCCTATGATAGGCTATAGGGAGGAAAGACCTATGCTGACTTGATCTAGTTTTCGGTAGGGGGATGAAAGGGAATTGTTCCGGGTACTCAACACTACACTTTGTCACTTACTCGTCTAACAACGACTTTGGCGTTTTCCTAGTATCTTATTTTGTACTTTATACTCCTCATTGTTATGCCCTTACCATGCACTAATGTATGTTAGTCAATTTAAGAAACAAAACACATTATTAAAGTTCAAATTCAAGGTCGGGCTAAAATTTTAAAGGTAAGGCTCAAATTTTGTGAGAGCTTTGTAACAACGGTTGTATTTAATAGTACTAATTATAATGAAAATAAAGTTTTATGTATATCTATAACTGCACTTAATTGATTTGAATTTGTGGACGAGTACATTCAAACGTAAGCGTAAACGCATAAATGCTCTTAAGCCTACCAAAATATTATAGATAGCCAAAAATGCTCAGGAACAAAATATGTATAGTTTTGTGTTGGGTGATGTGCATACCACATTTATTGACAAATAAGTCGTTTTTTTGTGAATTGCCGCTTTGTGCCTCACGTGCATTGATCTCTCCGCGAGTTCCATCGAGCCGATACAGAGGCGCAATGAAGATGGCTCAAAGATCACGTCCATGCGAAAATATGCAGATTTTTAGTAATCTGCTTATTGCGACTAAACCGAGTGGGGCAAAAAAATGAAAAGTTGTTTTCTGACCACACTACTCCAAGATCCACATGGCAAGTAGAAATATATCGCAGTGACATTTCATAGGAAAGGATCCTAGCTGAGTTTCATATTCATTTCCCAGCTCGTGTTGACCTAATTTGTATTCTTGCCAAGTGGACAATTATCTGAGGATTGATTTGCTCATTTGAACTTATTGGTTACATTTGGTTGGCAACCCTCTCTAGACTCTTTTGACACTCACCGTAATGTTATTGTTATTTTGCAATGTTATTTTAGATTGATAATATTTTCGATGCCGATTTCGACAAATGTATAGCTCATAGACAACGCGCGAGACTGCGTCGGGAGGTCTCGGCTTCAATACCCGCAACCGGAATCCTGACTGAAAGTTTATTCCAATGTTTTCTTCGTGGATTGAGACTTCATAAACAGCCCTTAGACATTCCCTTCACAATAACCCTTATCCCAAATGGTGAACGCTCTGCCCTGAGACACACGTATACCGCTGGTTAAGAGTAGACGGAGGGTTCGAGAGCTAGCGTAACGGCTTCGTTCTCCTCAATGTCTGCTCGCCAGTTCGGGTTAGTGGAGGAACCTAAACTGTCAAGGTTACACCTTCCTTTCGGATGGGAAAATCAGTTAGTCCGTTTGGTACTTTTCGAAATGAGTAGGCTACGTGCCGGTACCGGGTTTCCCATCCTACCATCTATTCATACTTCATCCTCATCTATCACCACTCATCGTCTCGAATAGCCTTAGTGCATAAGATGAGACGTTAAGCAATATCAAATCAATCAACCAAATACCTAGTTAGGGGCAGCAATTGTTCCTGGGTAGGTTTCTCACTAGAAATTAACTATACATTATTGATATTCAGCATCTACTTAAATAAACTTAATTTTGAAGGTACCAACACCTTTAAAATGTTATGAAAATTTGTGCAAATTTACGTTCAGTAGATTCATACCTTACTATTCACTCACAATATTAATACCGTGTACATAAATCAACAAGGTCGTCATAATGCATTTCAACATGGTATTCTAGTCTGGTGCCCCACTGTGTACAAGTACTTGCGTTCGAGCCTCGGCCGAGGCATTTTATTACAGGTACATGCATTGCTGCGAACAAGTTTGCTGTTTGACATATGCCACCTTATATGTGAAATAAATGCAATGCGATTGCAATTTGTACCGCAGAATAGAAGCCTGCAACAATCTGTTTTCAGCCAACATTTAACTTGACTTTAGATTAATTTGAAATCAAATATTTTCTACTCAGGTCGTGAACGTCCACTATAGTTCTTAAATTGTTGAACGTGATCACGAAATCAACATCACATTAATTTAGAAAACACTTGCATCTCGGTACATCACATGAGTTTTAGCCAAAAGACAGGAGATTAGGCCCAGTTTCCACACCTTCGTAAGGAATTGCTATTTCAAAAAGCTATCCAAGACTCATGGTCACTGATATTTTATTTTGTGACGTTCCGACTTCTGATTGCTCAGTCTTAACTAAGAATTATCGACGTCTGATTAGACCGTTATAAGCATTTTTTTCTGTTATACTAGTTGTATCTTACACCAATTTCTTACCACTATTTTAACAACGATTTTCACGTAATTCCAATCCCCTTTTCACTATTTAAATGATTTACGAATGTATGGGAACTGGGCCTTAATAGTACAAGCTGGTTTGATTTCTTATTTATATTCAATACGTGTGTGGCAAGTGTTCAGTCAGTATCCAGCTATTTGGAAGAGTTTCTGCCCTGTAAAATCATCACTAGACATATTTTTGTTATATCCATCAATCCATCAAACTGATGTTGTTTAATTTACCAACGGAAATACTAATTCGCTAACTTTTGCCCCACGAAAGGTATAAAAGTTACCCTAGAAATTGTTGTGACTTGGAAAACCGGAATATTTGCTTCATTTCAGCAAATTCATGAGTATGGTAATGGTATTCCGAAGATCGGCGTTTCTCTAGATGAATACAAGATAAGCATAATGTTTACAATCACTGTATTTATTTCGTTTTATTATGTTCCCAGTACTCACGTCGTCCATGAAAATAAAGATAATACTAATTCAGCTCAACTATTTGGACTGTGTAGGGTTCGAATTTGAAATGTATTTCTTGATTATTAATACTAACACAATTTTTTTACAATGGTGTTGAATGAAGAACAAGTCTCAAATTCTATTTCTTGTAAAGTGAGGCATTCAAGACCACATCCTAAATCGGAATTTCCGAAAGGATTTGCATTCAAACCGTAAGAGCCATCGCGGACGGAATTCCTAAAATTATAATAAACAATTTTTAGAATACAATTCAAAGAACACTATAACACAATAGCTTACTCTCCTATACATGATCAAATTAAAATAACCACATCTCACAATGAGGTCGATATTCCAAAAGTGTAGAATCGCTTATCACTTTGACAGTGTCCCTGACGTCCGATGCCAGTTCGAGTTTAATGTGGACGGCCAATGCCACAACCACAAGTATCGGGCTCGCGACTAACCAGACTAAAACGAGAGCAAACAGAAGTTCAAGTACCAATTGAATATCGATCAATAAATTACAAGAGTTGGTAAAGAGGGGATAGGAGGGATAATTGTGTCAGTAAAATAATGGATCTACGACAGAAAATGCATCGAAGGGAGGGACAGTGAAAGTGAAGCCGGGGTATATAAGCTATGTGCGATACTGTATCAGTACATTACGAGTTTCCTCGCAGTATCACAAGCAGAAATGGCATTCAAGGTAAGTTGACGACTACAGGGCGTGTGCTACTACTCGTAACAGGTGCTATAGTACCTTATTAAAAATACTACTTTAATGTAGTTTTGTTTTATCGTGATAATTTTCAAATGTGAAACTTATTTCAATTTAAGCTTACAATTTGAAAGTGAATAAATATAAGTGAGCTAATTGTGCCAAGTAAATAGCATGCTACTTGAAACAAGTTTAAACTCAACGAGTTTTTAATACACGCCGTTATTCCGAACTGCCCTTACTCTAAGCTCACTCCGGTCAACCTTCTCAATACCCAGTGTAGCTGTACTCAGTACAAGAGTGCGGATCAGAGTGCGGATTCCATTGGAAATACGAGCAGTCATTCTGCAATGCCTAAATTACACATTATTTTTATGAATGATAGAAGCGCAACAATTTCCAGGGAAGCGTGCGATGTATTGCATTTTTTACACAGGCTGAAATGCTAGCCAGGACTTAAGATTGTTACTTGTTCGAATAGGCTGTAATGCATGATAGCAAGGATACTATGGGTGTGTTTTTTAAAAAGTAACTGGGCGAGGGCGACAAAAGTCGCACCGTGCGATAACTGGCCAGTTATATAATAACCAAGTGAAGCCCAGTGCTCGACCTGGCACACGGTTTTCCTAAAGCGTGCTCACGGTTGTCCGTCACGTGACAAGGTCTCCCAGCGAGGTTCACCTGTTATAATAAAAACAACACACCCAAAAACACTGTTCTTGTGGTTCTTGAAAGGACTAAAAATCGATTTTTTTTTTGTTTCTTTTCAGTGTTTGATCCTCGCCGCCGTGTTGGCCGTCGCCAACGCTGGCTACCTCGGAGGTTATGGAGCCCCCGCAGCCTACGCCGCCCCCGTGGCCTACGGCTCAGCCTACCACGGAGCCGCCTATGGAGCCGTCGCCTCCCCCGCCCTGGTCTCCCAACATTCCAACATCCTGAGGACCCCCGGTAACTTGGGACAGGTCTCCACCTTCTCCAAGACCATCAACACCCCCTACTCCAGCGTCAGCAAGTCCGACGTCCGTGTCAGCAACGACGCCCTCGCCTACGCCGCCCCCGCCTACCACGGTGCCGCTTATGCCGCCCCCCTCGCCCGCGCCTACGCCGCCCCCGTCGCCGCCCACGGCCTCCTCGGAGTCGCTTACTCCGCCGCCCCCGCCGTCGCTCACATGACCTACAGCAACGGACTTGGTCTCAACTACGCCTGGTAAACAGCTAACATCAGAGTCTCCCTCTTTCGGTCGATTATAAATTCAAAATTTCAAAAATCTTTCCTTCTGTGAATGATTTTTGGTATAATTGTATTAATTATTTATTATTATTTATTTGAACAAATAAATTATTTTCCTCTATAAACTTAATTTTGTTGTTTATATCTTTTACCAAAAAATCCTTTACTGTATTTTGTCATGGAATGCATGGAATTACATTACGTTTGAAAATTTTTGTATACACCTCACTTTTTGAGTTCCCTTGTTCCAATGAGCATCGTCAATCAAGCTTTGATGTAGACTGAAGAAGAAGAATACTCATGTAAGCTGTATCGTATGTTCTATCGGGTTGAGGTTTGCACCAAAATATCTAGTATCTTACTTGTTTTATAGTAATGGACAGTAAGTATGCCACCAAGCACGTAATTTGTAATAGTTTCCAAAGCTTACGAAAAGACAATGAGTTAAAATGTTGAAATGTGCTCTGATAGCGAATGCGCTTCCGCTTATCCTTAGTAAATAACCTCCTCAAAACATAAATTGGTTTCGTGAAAACTAAAGGTCGAAAAGTGGTCCAGAATGTATGTGTTATTAGCTGGATTAGCCGATCAAGCAAATTTTAAAGGGCCCATTTTAACATTGTGTAAAAAGTTCTCTCGAGCTCACGACCGTCTTCAGTTAAATTTGGTCAATGTCACTGTTTTAATCTTATTTGTATTTCTAAGTACAGTTTTAATTTAATTGATTTTTTATTATTCATTAATCACTATACTATTGCTTGTTTAAACTGGTACTGTGAAATGCATTTAACTATTTGTGTGCGTATAAGAGGTTTTATTTGTCTATTTACTCCAATTTCTTAACCTATTCCTCCCTATACCATACCAATATACTTACATAAATTATTCCCTTTGTTTAGTGATTTGTAAACTTACTTATAAGGATGCTCTATTGTATATTATTCACCAGAGTATACCCAACAAAGGGAGGAGCTACTACAGCAACATATCGACAGTTGAAATATTCAGTTCAGTTCAGTTTGAGGCAATAAGTAACATTTACTTTTGCTTGTTATACATACGGTATATTTTACCCTTAAATTAGAATGAATACAATTCCGAGGAGATAACGCTTTTACGCAGTTATTTGGAAGAATTGAAAGAGGGGGGGCTTAGCTGTCATTCAGCTGAGTTTCGCAGCAAGGAGCACGAAATACTTGACGAGAGACGGGTTCGGGAACCCAGTTCATTGATAGGTCATCAAGGCCTCTATGGCCCATTGCGTCTGTGATATAAACATTTTGATGAGTGAGGCTATTGTCGTGATAATCGGATCAGTTGACATAGCTGTGAGGGCGTCAACTAACCCGTCTATTATGGTGAAAACTGAGGCTTCCGGTGTATTTGAGGAGGCTGTTAGTTCAGGTCTGGGTTGGGCCAGGCGGCGAGCAGCTGGGGGGCGATTTAAGTTATTACAACGTCTGCAAATGAATGTTGAGGGTTTGAGTGGAATAACTGGTGGCACGTTACTGTGGTCAGTGGACTTTTTGTAGGCTCGACGAGTGTACTGAGTGCCTTGTGGAGTACGAGCATCCAGGGCGCGGAGATAGGTGGGGCATTTGCGATAGGACGCAGGATGGTCTTGTTTACAATTGAAGCACTTGGCGGGTTCGGATGGAGACTTTGGGCAGTCTTTAGATGGGTGATAGTCGGCGCACTTGAAACACACCGGAACAACGTTGCAGAAGTGTGAAGAGTGTCCAAACTGCTGGCAGTTAAAGCACTGCCGTGGGCCTTTCGGCCCACGATAGCGCTCCACGGTAACTCGGTGGTGGCACACGCGTTCCACCAGGTGAAGGGGATTACCAGGGGCGTTAACTTGCGTAGTGATGACGAACAGAGGCATTGGTTGTCTTTCTCCTCCTCCTTCTTCAGCTCGGTGTGTGAGTTGACGTACGTCCAAGACCAGACGCCCTGGCTCTGAAGTCGGAGAGTATGGTAGCTGTTTCCACTGTGGCCGAAATGCCACGGAGAACAAGCTTCTAAGTTCTCTGTTCCGTCGTAGGGAATGTGTGAAACATAATTTCTTTTCCTTTGAAGTGTGTGATTAGGTCATCACAGTTGAAATATTAAAATACTAGGCCGCTTCGCGAACGCTCCGCTTCGCGAACGCTTTTTCTTGTCACGTTGATGGTTGAGCTTTTTTGGTTGACTATTTCTGTCCAATGATTACTAAGTTTACTTATTACTTTTTCAAGATATATTGCAAATTTTTGTTGTAAAATTAGGATAATAAAATATCTCGAGGCCCAAAGACTTGATTTTTGTACGCATTATAAGTGATTATTGTCAAGTTTCTATAGTTATTACTTATTCACCTGTAAAAGGCTTATATTAAAACCTTTATTTCTATGAATTCCGACCAACTTTTTAAACTTTTTCTTTCAAAAGACACTACATCACATTACCTTAATGTCCATGTAAAATATGAACGTTCGTTGAACGTTGAATCGGCCCAAATATCACGAAAATATCGCATTAAAAATCGAAAAATCGTAATAGTACGATATTCATGAGAAATATTTCTTAGATTGTACCAAAAAACTTGGCAGATCAAAGTTCAGAGACGAAAGCCCTCTCCAATTTCCATCAAGATCGCATATGCCGTTTTCCCGGTTTTCCCGGTAGAGAGCGAATAAACCACTGCCTCCTAGATGTTCGTCGTGGCTCCTCGTTCCACGACGAACATCTAGGAGCAGTGGAATAAACAATCAAAAGAACAAAAGAAAAAAACACCCGAATTCTTTTTGAAATCTGCTTCGCTTATCGAATAAACAAAATAAATGTGTTATTTTCCATTGTTGGAAGTTTTTTGTTGGTGGAGGTGTCGGCTCCTAATATCTATAATACAGGCCAGTTAGACAATTTTTGGGCAAAACCCAGACATTTAATGTTCCTCAAATATTATTGCTGGAATATGTTCAGGGGATGTCCCTGATCAAAAAACTCAAGTTCCCAAAAAATCCCACTTGGGGAAAATCCGCCATCTTGAAAAAACTCCGCCATGTTGTATTTCGCAGATTGTTTGCTCTAACAGGTGATCTAAGTGACGAAATGACTTGATTTTTTTTCTTGTTATTATTTGCAACCCTTATTGAAAGAAATAATTAATTGTCAAGGAAAAAATCCGCCATCTTGAAAAAAATTCCACCATTTTAAATTTTTGGTTTTTCTGCTATTATAGCAGGCGATTTAAGTGACCTAAAGACATAACATTATGTCCTCTGTTATTATTTACAACCCCTATTGATAGAAATAATTAAATTTCATCTGCCTTTCTTCATAATAACCAGAATTTATACTATATTGCAAATCATTGCCACAAAAATAACAACCAGCAAGTTCAATGTTATTTTTGCAGTTAAAAGTTTCCAACCAAGAAATGTTCCAATTAAAAAGTTATTGTGAGTATCAAGTAGTTTCATTAAAAGTTTTCATAGAACATCACTTACTTAGTGGTTTCCCAGTTCCCTTGAATTCACCATCATTCAGCAGTCACCGTTGTTCCATCGAAATGTCGTTCCAAGAGTTTTATAGAAAAATAACTAACTGCTGTTCCCAAAAACATTTTTATCGCGTTCCTTGTAGTATTAGGTAAATTATTAACCCTCCCTCCCCCCCCCTCCCCACCCATTTGTCCTTGAATTAATTTAGCCGACGTCGCCTCTTAACTGGCGACATAAGACTCTTGCCATCATTATCATTTTCTCTGTCACACTTAGTTACGATTGGCTCCTGGCGGCTTTACTCATGGCCGGGGACTTTCTGAAGCGACCCTTGCCAAATGGGTGCATTCAATTTGCCAGCATCGACAAAGGTTATAGATCTTTTGGAAGAGTTCTGTGGAGTCATCCTAGCCACATCCGAACAGCACGTCGAGATGCGCATGTCCCGTCAAAGACGAGACACCAAGACACCACAAAGATGCAAGAGTGGCTACATCTCCACAGCCCCTTCCAGCGCGTCTCACCTCTGCTTGTGTCTCTTTCAAACGATGTGGTGGCAAGAGACAAGTGTCAATTGCGACTACGCTAGAGATGTGGAATTAAAGTCCATGAAGGCAATGGTTTGGGAAACCGTTAAGTCAAATTTACCTGAAAATGCAAGCGAAGGTTACATTTATGGCAACCATATTTAATGGTATCCAGGTCCGCAATGGTGTAGTTCACATCACTCCTACGCAGCTCTTCCACCAAATGTTGTGCATATTCCGGACTGACGAGGAGCTTGCAGAGTACCTCACCTACGAACTGGCAGCAAGACAACCTACGGGGACGAATTCCACCCTCTTCAGGCCTCTGCAAGAAATCGCTCCAGCTGAACAAGACCTTCCCACAAATGAAGCCGCATTCGCCATCGACGGGGGTTACTTGTTGCGCCGCGTTGTGTGGATACGACACTCTACGTACAGCTAGATATGTCAATTGTCAACAGTATGTGTCGTATGTAATACGTCACTATAGCTAAAAAAAAATAAAAATAAAAAATAAACTAAACTAAAGCTCAAACCATGTAATGGTGGTATTTGACGGCTACCAGAATCCGTCGACAAAAGACACGAAGCATGTCCGGCGATGCCATGGATCATCTTCAGCAGATGTCGTTGTTGAATGGATGCAACTGTAAAACGGGATGTGAGCTCCCAAATTGTAAATGCCAAAAAAATGGACTAACTTGCTCCAGCATGTGTGGCTACTGCACGGGATATGGTTGTTTCAACTGCGCTCCCGCTTTAGAAGACGACGAAAACGTTGTAGACGACGTGATGTCGCAAAATTAGTTTGACAGTGAAATTGATAATGATAGTGATGGCGAGAGTCTTATGTCACCAGTTTTGGAGGCGTCGTCGGCTAAATTCATTTCAAGAACAAATGTGAAGAGGGGATTATTAAAAATGAAACTATATAACAGGTAGTAACGTTGTAAATAGAAATCATTGGACTTTCCACTGTTATTAATATTTGTATTTAAAATGTGATGTTTCGACTCCTTTACAGGAGTCTTTATCAAACTAACAATTAAAAAACCACAACAGACAGGACAAAAAACATTTCACAAAGAATATAAATATGGCTGTGTATTAGTACCAAATTATTAACAAAAAAAAGTGTATTATGAATAAAAATAAAAATTACCAATTGTGAAATGTTTTTTGTCCTGTCTTGTTTTTTTAATTGTTAGTTTGATAAAGACTCCTGTAAAGGAGTCGAAATATCACATTTTAAATAAAAATATTAATAACAGTGGAAAGTCCAATGATTTTTATTTACAGTGTAGGGGGGATAGTTTATTATCTTACGTAACAGTACAAGGAACGCGATAAAAATGTTTTAGGAACAGCAGTTATTTCTTTTTTTGTAAAACTCTTGGTACGACAATTCGATGGAACAACGGTGACTGCTGAATGATGGTGAATTCAAGGGAAACCACTAAGTAGGCCTAAGTGATGATCTATGAAACATTTAATTGAAACGACTTGATACTCGCAATACATTTTTAATTAATGTAATGATTTATTTGGTCAAATGACACAAATGTCATATACCCATTGAAGACAACTGAATAGTTGTCGAAATATCGTTTCACATAGTTTTCTTTATTTACAAGTGCAGTGTACAGTCCAAATAAATCAAAATACTATTAACCTTTAGGCTTCACTGCTCTAAAAGTTTCAATATTATATTAACGTTTTTAATTGGTACATTTCTTGGTTGGCAATGTTTAACTGCAAAAATAACATTGAACTTGCTGGTTGCTATTTCTGTGGCATTGATTTGCAATATAGTAAAATTCTGGTTATTATGAAGGAGGGCAGATGACATTTAATTATTTCTATCAATAGGGGTTGTAAATAATAACAGAGGAAATTATGTTATGTCTTTAGGTCACTTAAATTGCCTGCTAGCAGAAAAAAACTAAAATTCAAAATGGTTGAATTTTTTCAAGATGGCGGATTTTTTCCTTGACAATTAATTATTTCTTTCAATAAGGGTTGCAAATAATAACAATGGAAAAAAAATCAAGCCATTTGGTCACTTGGATCACCTGTTAGAGCAACAATCTTCAAAATGCAACATGGCGTATTTTCCCAAGTGGGATTTTTTGGGAACTTGAGTTTTTTGTTCAGGGACATCCCCTGAACGTATTCCCGCAATAATATTTGAGGAACATTAAATGTCCGGGTCAAAGTCTAATTTGCCTGTACTACTAATGTTTTAATGACAACAGCCTCATCTTTATGACCCCCAGGGTCACCCTAAACGTTCTGAATCCTCCATGTTGAAGGTCAATATCAACATTTAAAAACGCATGTAAATCGGCGGTTTTGTACGGTTTTTATCGAGAGACATGACACAAGACGGACGGACAGTATGGTGATGCTTACATGAGAGCTTTTCATAAGTTTTACATAAAAACATAGTATTGTTATCAAATCAATCAATGTAAAACCAATGTAGTACAATCATTTTATTTCTTACACTTCAGGCATTAATTCCTCACTAAATAAGGTTACTTTGTATAATGTCGTTGTTTTTCTTGTAATTTTCGTAATTTTGTTCAAAATTTTCAATTTGTTGCTGGTTGGAGATAGCGCCATCTTCAACCTCTGTCATTATGGCTTCTGTATCCCTCTGATCTTGATGATCTGATGTTCTATGAACTTCCAAATTGATGCGTGATGTGAAAATATATTATGCTTCTGGAATCTGCTATGCCAACTTAGACGAAATGACGGTCCAGACAAAAATTACTTGGACGAAATGACGTTTTAGTCGAAATGTCGGATTAGACCAAAGGTGGTTAGACGAAAATATGTCTGTAGATGAAACGTCTAAAACTTCGACGAAATGTCTTTAGACCATACAAAAATAGACCAAGTGTCCTGGTACCCCCACGAAACCGAACACGTCTTCCGATTAACATGCGTTTTATTTAGTTGATATTCTCCCTCACCAAGGATGGTACAGAATAATCATGGTGACCTTAGAGGTCAGGTGTGAGGGACTAGCGTCACCCAAAGTTGACATAGAAATACTCGGCATTGCCACCAACAACGATAATAGAACGGTGGAAACAAACGTAAACATATTATTTTATGCTTTTATTTTCCAACAACAGCCTATTGATTAACTATCTTCGCTCCCTCTTCTGGGTTCCCCCGCACCCGTGCTTGTCCTTGGCTTTACTTCTCGATTTCAAAACAGACGTGTGCCTGTCGTCAAATCACACGACTCTTAATCCCCGTTAGAGTAACGCATAAAAACATCAACAAAATCTTTCCCAATGTCTTTCCTCTGCTCCTAGACCACGTGCGACGATACGATGCACATGCACGTATACGATAACCAGTTAGTTACCTTCAATGGAAGTTTTCACTTTCCTGTGTGAGACCCAATACTTAACATAATGTCATAATGTCAATGTCAAAACCTGATCTTGGCAAAACCCATCACAAGAGTTGCATGTTCTCATACGACAGCTGTTCCGTACTAATGAATGCGAATCCAGACTCCAAACTGATAGTTACTTTGTTACAAGGAACATGCAAGGGCAAGGGAGTCCCCAGAATAGAGGCACCGTTACTGTCCCTCGCTTGTTCTATCGCCTTCATTAATGACAAAGGTGCCGAACATATCCAAACTTTTTGCAGAAGTTGAGCAGTAGACTTGGAAAGCTAAAATGCGTGTTACTGTTTAGATGAAATAATCATTAGGCTTTGCATAAATAAACTTGTACTTGAGGACAGTGACAGTAACGTTGTCAATTTGTTGTAACAAGTATAAACAGTAATCGAAACAAAATCTAAATTTGTTAAAATGTTACACTTTTGGAATAACGTGCTCATGGAAAACGAATTACATGTGGTTATTACACTAAACTTTTGTAAACCATAAAATCAAGTATACAGTCTCTTCATACTAGATCAATAGAGATGGGAATTTAACAAAACATCTTCGATTGCTGCAATAAGCTGCGTATACATAATTATTTTAGTATTGTTCATATCGAGTTTTTGTTTAAGAGCATACTCATCGAGTTATTATACATACGTAGTAGAAAATAGTAATACAACACTGTAGTGCAATATATAATAGTAGTTAAAATGGGAACCCTATAATATTCTGTTACACCCGCCGGCATGTAGAAGTATAACAACTCTTCTACTTTATTTTCTTGTTCCAATCCGCCATTTTTAAACCGAAAGAAAGAGATATTTGTACAATAATTAACAGCAATCGGCAGCCATTTAGTGCAGAGGAGTTTATATGTATATATTTTTTTTTTTAAATTCAAAGACATTAAATATTATGATTGGATGAGCGAAGCGAAGATTCCATTTCACTACACTGGAGAAAAAAATCCGGAATGTTTTTTTTTCTTTTTTTTCTTTTTTCGTATTTTTGTCTGTTAACACGATTCCGGCTGAACCAATACTCCAAGTGCAATGAAATTTTGTGGAGGCTTTTAAAATCTCTGAACTTAGAACTGCCACGCTTTAGAGCGCACTCGAAAAATTATTTCTAATGAAAATCGCAATTTTACGATTTTTTTCGATTTTTTAAATTTCTTCGACTTATAACACCTACATGCTTTATCCAATTGAAATGATTTTTTCACAGAACCTTAATTTTATTAATTAATATATTCGTGTGAATTTTGAGCGCAATCAAAAAATTATTTCTCATGATAACTGCAATTTTACGATTTAAAAAAAAAAATCTTCGACATATAACAGCTACGTGCTTTATCCTATTGTAATAATTTTTTCACATAACCTTAAATGTTATAAATTAATACATTCGTGTGAAAATTAAGCGTAATCAAATAATTATTTCTTATGAAAATCGCAATTTGACGCTTTTTTCGATTTTAAACAATTACGCTCATTCAACAACGCGCCTGAAAAAAACGTTTGCGACGCTTCCTAGTATATTATACTAGCAACACAGATGAATGACGAATCACACAATACAAATATCAATATCAAATATGTAAACATAATTTTATTTAATATAAATTTCTTTAGCGAGTACCTTTTGAGGTCAGACTAAAATGATTAGGATTTTTTGTGTGCGAATTGTTTGGATAAATAAGGTTTCTGGCTACCTTGCGTTTGGATCTCCATTATGTAGATGGAAAGAACCACAGAAACTGATTAAAATAGATCTACTGTGGTTTGAAATGAGGGAGTAGAAAATATTGATCTTCGGTATTCCATGAGCGTTGATCACATGAATTGGTCAAAATATTATTACAACAAACCACAAATGTACATCAATTTTGAGAGTTTAAGTGGGTGTTGTTGATCGAGCAGATTAATATTTGAAAATGTCAAATAACTTAGATGAAATCAGTGTCAGAACTTTCGTGCAAAACCGATCCGAATCAAGATCGATTAGAACGAGTGAGAGAGAATATCTAGAGTGAGTGTGAGAGAGACAGAGAGAGATAAATGCGCAGTACCATTTAAAGCAGATTACATTAAAATCGTTAGATTTAGAACAGGATCAGATTAAAGAGGGGATTTGAGGGACATTGGCGACGTGGTTTAAATGCATTTATGAAAGAAACTGCATTGAAGGGAGGGACAGTGAAAGTGCAGCCGGGGGTATATAAGCTCGGTGCGATACCGTATCAGTACATTACGAGTTTCCTCGCAGTATCACAAGCAGAAATGGCATTCAAGGTAAGTAGTCGAGTTCAGGGCGTGGATTTAAATCTGTTAGGTAATATCAATTAATTTACCATGCTAACCGAACACGTGGCGCTAATAAACCGCATGTCTGAGCTGAACTCACTACACAGTATAGAATGCAGCACAGTGCACTTGATGTACAGTGTATCAATGAAAATATTTATTTTACGTGAAAATCAATTAATAAGTCCAGAAACATAATCCCTTCGTTACTGCAAATATTTTCGAGAAAAGTTATCACATAAAACCATTTGCGTTTTATGGTGCATAAACTTTTTACGGAGGCAATTTCAAGAAAGGTAAAACAAAAATCATCGGGAATAAAAAGTGAAGGATTAAAAGGCAAGAAGTGCAAAATTTGTGCAAAATAGTTTAAAATAGTGCAAATGCATTGGCTTATACAATAATGAGAACACCCCACTTTTTCAAATAATCTATATCGATTGTTATTCCATCATTACAAGCTGTCTTAGGAATGTTTCTAACCGTTCATTGAAGCCATTTTGCTATGATACTAGCTTTGAAGAAGATACAATTATTATGGATACTATAAAACACTTCGTCTCAAATAAAATCAAAGTTTAATTCCACAATTTTTTGCAATGTTTAATGACCATCGTTAGGTCGCCAAATCCATTGGATTTCCCATTTTAAATATTTGTCTCCTATAATACACAAGCTTTGCAAATAACTACCATAAAAAACTAAGCAACATTTTGAAAATGTGCTCTGACAGACACATGTACACTTGCAAACTTGAACTGGTGTACACCACCACAACCCTATTATTACACAATCAATAGAGCTTCAAAGTTTTCCAGAATAAACCCCTTAAGTCTGCATCAAAACTTAGTTTGTTCAAACTTAGCCAACAGTCTAAAATGTGATACCCAGCGAGACTATTTGTCTACATTATTTTTCTTTTTTTCCATACGTCATGACCTTATCTGACTGGATATAAAATGTACGTACTGTATGCACTACTTTTGTAAATTGAATGTGAATCAGCTGAGGTGTTCTGCGAATAAAATTTTAGAAAACCTGAACCACCTGTATTTTTTAAGTGTTTTCTGTGTCTTGGCTTGGGGCAACATCATTGGGTGCAGACACCAATTTAAACGTTTGTTATTTGTATATTATTATTAGTTAAGTTACTAAAGTTCTGTTTTGATCTTGTATAAATTATTAATTGTAAATTTTTTTGTACATAGGGAAAAAATTGATATTTTTTATAGGATTTCTAATATCACTTACGTTGATTATAATACGTAGTGGGGAAAGCTATTCATCTAAAATTAAAAATAATTTGATACAACCAAAGGTGTTCATGTTAGTTGCTATCTTAAAAAAATATCATTTTTTTTCTTTAGGATCACAACCTTGTAGGTCCCAAATAATTTGTGCACTTGATCGTGCATTTGGCCTTTATTGATTGTTATTTCACTAAAATGAAGTCTCTTACTTTCCTTTGTGTTCGTATAGTACATTACCTTCTATTCCAGCAGATGCTTCTTGATTTAATGTTAGACCTGGGGTGTACACTGGAAGTGATGAAGTTGGTAAACGTTGCTGTTTAGAAACTATGTTATAGAAATGCTGTAAGGTTATTCTGATTATGCTCACATCATGTTTTATGTATCAGGTGTCGTGAATAACAACATGTTTGGATCAAAGATATAAGAGCACAACGGCTAGAGTTGAGGGATATAGGCTAGCAGATAGTGTATAGGAGTTGTTTTTTTAATATTAATTATTATCAAATAGGCCTATATAAAAACGAATAGCGCTTCTTGTTTGGGGTACGATAACTTCAAGCCTAGGCTATAGGTATGTGTCTTGTATAGTCCCACCATGGATTTGAATAATGGTCTCACAGCATTATATGTGAATGTATGTTTGCTATCTCCAATTGCAGTGTTTGATCCTCGCCGCCGTGTTGGCCGTCGCCAACGCTGGCTACCTCGGAGGTTATGGAGCCCCCGCCGCCTACGCCGCCCCCGTGGCCTACGGCTCAGCCTACCCCTCGCCTACACGGAGCCGTCGCCGCCCCCGCCCTGGTCTCCCAACATTCCAACATCCTGAGGACCCCCGGTAACTTGGGACAGGTCTCCACCTTCTCCAAGACCATCAACACCCCCTACTCCAGCGTGAGCAAGTCCGACGTCCGTGTCAGCAACGACGCCCTCGCCTACGCCGCCCCCGCCTACCACGGAGCCGCTTATGCCGCCCCCGCCTACCACGGAGCCGCTTATGCCGCCCCCGCCTACCATGGAGCTGCTTATGCCGCCCCCCTCGCCCGCGCCTACGCCGCCCCCGTCGCCGCCCACGGCCTCCTCGGAGTCGCTTACTCCGCCGCCCCCGCCGTCGCTCACATGACCTACAGCAACGGACTTGGTCTCAACTACGCCTGGTAAACGGCTGACATCCATATCCCCGTACCATCTGAAATTTATTTCAAAATTAATATAGTTTCTTGTCTGTGATTTCCATTTTGGATCTTTGTATTTATATCTATTTATTCACTAAAATAAATTATTTTCCCCACTTAAAAAGTGTTAATGTTTTGTGAACAATGTTTCCCCATTATATTTGTCCTACAATATTTCTTCTGAAATATATCCTTGTTTTGGTGGTGTCAGGTACGTCTTTGAAATCACTTCTTTCGTGTGTGTTATACTTGAGACGAAGAAGTGTAGACTATGTTGAGTGTGTCAAGCGGTCAACAGTAGATAACCATGATTATTCAGGATAACCAATCCCGCGAAAGTGTATTTCATATAAACTTTTAAAACATAGTGCCATAGTCATGTCTTGTACTCAAATCCTCTCATTATCAATTGCGGTTTAATTTTGATTTATATTTGGATTCACCACACACAGTTATTGGATACCCGATCATCTTGTGTGTTGTGTATGTATGTGTTTCATATTATGATGATGAGAATGGTACACTTTTAGCACTTTGCAAATAGGTGTTCGTTCAGACAGAATGCGTCTGATGTAAATGGAATTCTGCATAGCTGTCAGGTAAGGGTTTATATTTAGACAGCCCTACATCGTATTAAAAATATGTTGTTAATAAGTCAGAAATAACCACCAACTTGTCAATGTCGGACCTTCTTAGAAAATTTTAAATATTAAAATAACAAATATTCATTTTCGTTTAACTAAAATTACTTTCAAAAAAGTGTGAATACAGAGCCCTCCACTTCCATTACCGTAGTAACTGTGCAATGTTACCAACAACTGTGATGTCATTCAGCCGAGAGCACAAGAATTTTCTTAAAACGCACGTCCTATTAAGTTTGTATTAAATCCGTTGTTGATCAAATTATTCGCAGGAGGTTTAAAGGTTAAATATGAGCGCAAATTGTCTAATGGTGATGCATGATTGCATAGTACGACTGGTCATTAAAAAAGTAATAAACTCACTTAGAAAGTTCAATACATAAGTGTAAATAATAGAAATACACTGATTATAATTTTTAACTCATTAAGTTGGTAGCTGATCAACAAGTAAATTAAAAATTGCAGAATCAGTCCACTGTGATATTAAAATAGTATAATGTAGGAAAGTAAGACAATGCATATTGTCTCAACTTAACTTAAGTGTATACTTTATTTATTTATTTTTATTTTATTTATTTATTTAACGTCTATCCTATTCAGTTATAAAAACTGATTTACAAAGGAGGACAACTAAATAAATCTAATTACATAGACATATAAAGACGTTATAACATGTTAATAATTACCATGCATTACTGATAACAACTGACTGTCAGTTAAGGCCAAACAAGTTGATGCGGTTACTAAAACGTTTGACCAGATTCCACATCATACGTCCTTACAAAGCATTCGTACGTAGATCATTACACTCGTGGCTCGTACATTTTGTTAAAATGAAGAACAAATATGGTTTTCCAGGAAACAGTATCAGAACCAGTGGATGTGGCCTCTGGAGTTCCTCAGGGTTCAGTTCTGGGTCCATAGCTTTTAAAATATATTTATTGACAATTTTCTTCAAATAATTTTCGCGTAGATTCGTTCGTTAATTTACTGGCGACTGCACGAGTTATCGAATTATCAACGATTGGTGTGTGTTAAAGGGGATGAATCTCAGCCCTCAAAGTAATGAATTCATCAGTTCCTTAACAAAGAATGTTCCTTTGAGAAGCACTTACCAAATAAATTTGAGGGAAATTTGTCAAGCTACTGCTTAAGTGCATCACGTGCATCAAGGGCTGACCCATAATGACAAAGGGTATGAGATGAAGAAAATTAAGGACAAAAAAAGGCACGATTCCTTGAAATTTGAATATTTTTCTTAATAAATAAATAAATAAATAAGTAAATACAAATAAATTCGTATTTAGAGTCATAGTAGCTTAAGGTAGCAAGATCATGCATTTTTTTTTTGATTTTTTTTTATTAAGTTTTCTCTCTCTTTACTTATTATTTTTTTGTGTCACCTTTAACCTTTTCACGTTACCTATGACACATTCATGTGTTAGACAATAAATAAATTAATAAAATAAACTAGTGAAATGAGTCAATCTCTAACGATGCAAATACATGGTTATCCTTATAGTATATGTGTTGACATAATTAACAATATATTGCAGATATTATATTGATCCACTCTGAACGAGCCATTTTCCTCGACGTTCAGAGCAAATGCCAGAGGCCAGATGGTTAATTGATCAGGTTTCTATCGCAGTTGAAAATAATAAAAAACTAAAGGTTGTCTTAATTATTACTTGACGAATGGAATGAAACTGTGATGCACGACGAGACGACATTATGTTGGGGATTCTTGCTTGGACATGCTGCTTTGCTGTTGATCTATGTAATAATTCTTGGTGTGGTGCTCTGTCTCGATTACTCTTGTTGCCGATGCGTGTGGGAGCAAAGTTACTCTCCGAACAGTAGACAAACACTCGTGGAGTCGAGCCCAGAGCCCCGGGCTGCTGGAGCTTACCCAACACACTATCGTAACTCAAAACCTCAATCAATCCTCTATACATTCTTGCTTACGTGAGAACCGAATAATTATGTCACGACCTTCCGCCATCGCCTGTGGCAGGGCAATACGGTGTACGTTGCGGCTCAAATGTCAAGACCCCGCCTTATAGGGACAGCAGACACGCCCGGCCTGTTCCGCTTGGTGCGTGGACCCTCGACCCATCCAAGATATCCTTCAATCCTCTTTAAGTTTCAGGAGGGAAGATGTACTCGTAATGGTGAACGATTGAAATGAAATGAGTACATGCTAGCGAGTGACGCACACTTATTTGCATCACTTTTATCTCCGTCCGACCCGGCGTCTATGCGTGTCACGTCTAAGACCGAGGACGGCCTCCGACTGTCATTTATTTTTTTGACATTGCCCTCCCTAAAGAATGATACAGTGTGTGTGTGATTTTTTGTGTGTGTCTGATACCAATGTGTGGCTCGTTGGTCTTGTGGTTGCAGAAGGTCCAGGGTTCGATTCCCGCCAAAGTCAGAAGTTTTTTAACTTCTGATTTCGACTTAAGTCCATCAGTTCGTGTCTTAGGAGTTTGTAAACGGTGACTTTGGAGCCGCCCTAGCAACGAAGCACATAATAAATTCAGAGTTGTTCTGAATCGGCCTTGTTGATTCTGGCGTTGATCCGCGGGTGTTCGCACTGTCCATACCACTGATGGCCATATTTCCTATTAAAAATATCGATCTTTGGTTGGTTATCGCTCACTCGTCGATTGCGTCGGGGCCTACAGGGTTGGCTTGGTCGCTTTGGTTTACTGTCCCCCACTGAAAATCATTTATATAACTGAGTGGCTAGACTCTAAATAAATTTATTATTTATTTATTTATTTATTTATATATATATTTATATTTATACTTAGCATCACTCAATAGGATACATGTTATATAACAACCTACCCAAAGCTCTTAAGGACATGAATAGTGCACTCTTTCAAAACTCACTGAAAAAACATCTTTTAACGAAAATTAATAATGCTTTTGAAATAAACTACATCTACCCAATACCGCCAGCTCTTCCCCGCCCCTCATTTTATACAGCTTTGATTATAATTCAACTCCTTATCAAGCTCTAACTACAAAATTATAATATGTATAACTCTAAAGGAATCGAGATGGAGATTTCTCGTGTTACGATGCTGTTGCTCTATACCACATTCTGTCTTCTTTTCTTCTTTTGTCCTACCTTCAATATGCTACTGTTGCATGTCACAATCAGATTATATTATCTTCTTTTCTTCACTTTTAATTTTAGCATTATGTTACTTTTGATTATATAATTACTCTTAGTGTTAGTTTTAGTTTTAGGCCTATATTATAAACATAGATCACCAGTAAACATTCCAACTATGCAATTACAAAATCTAACTTCATCTTAGTTTAGTCTTATATTAGAACCATGATTAATAAATATGCATAATAACAACAATGTAACTACAAAATCTGTAAAGAGTGTAATACACTCAAGATTGTACAATAAAGATTCATTCATTCATTCATTCATTATTTATTTATTTATTTATTTATTTATTTATTTATTTATTTATTTATTTATTTATTTATTTATTTATTTATTTATTTATTTATTTATTTATTTATTTATTTATTTATTTATTTATTTATTTACAGTTTTTGGTGCCTCTTGTTGTCATGGAAGGGGCTAGGCTTTTTAAAAGATTCATTTGTGTACTCATTTCCTCCACCAAGATATTTAAATGCTGGATAAAATCTAAATTTAGTGTTCGTCGACAATATATGAGTTAAATAGCTTCGCTCCCTATTTTGGTCACTACCATAACCGTGTATGTATTCCAGCATTGCTTGTTATATAGCCACAATAATTAAAGGGGAAATTATAAAACCCGGCACCTCCACCAACAAGGAGATTTTACATTAAAGAGAACATTTTGTATCATTGTATCCTTTGACAATCCGTCGATTAAGTATCGGCTCTTTACTTTGGGTACTCCCATACACGTGTCTGTAATTATAATATGAACAGTGTTGAAAGACAGTATTAGGAATGCAACAAGATCGCCTTTAGGTGCATTTTAAATTAATCTAATCAAGGTTAGTCAAGTCGATTAGTAGAAGATTCATGATCAGTGATGCGCATACTAATTAATAAGCGGCTAGTCTGCAGATAGGGGTTGTATACATTCAACAACATAAACATGGATGATCTTACACAGAGTCGCACACAGAAGGACAGCGACAAGCAAACATACAGTGTACGGTACAACCGAACTATAACTAAGAGTTGCAGCGGCTAGCATTTATTGCTCTGAGCTGACCAGATGTGGCGGGAGTTATAGCTATAATTATTTAAATCATCGGCACTAGCTGGAATACTATGATTACATTACTATGCACTCTTGCCAAATGTTAGTAATTAAATTCTGAATATATATATTATATATTTGCAAAGAGAGACGTGAAGGAACCACTAAGTCCGAACGTTTAGCCAGTGCACTTTTTGTCAGTCGTAATTAATTGTTTACTCTAGAAAGAAAACCTGATATGTATGATTATATTATTTAATAGTTAGAACTTAAAAATCCCGATGAAAAGGTATGAAAGTAATAATAGTAGAATACATACTAGAACGGTAGAATTCAATGGCGACAAGAAGAGAAGAAATAGACGTGCCATATTAATGCGTGATTTCTATAGTTATTGGATGAGCGAAGCGAAGACTTCAATTTCACTGACCCCCCAAAAAATTTAGCTCGGTTTTTTTTTTTTTTTTTTTTTTTTTATTTTTTGCATTTTGTCTGTTAGTTTCGCTCTCTACCGGGCAAACGGCATATGCGATCTTGATAAAAATTGACAGGACCTTCGAAATCTCTGAAACTTAGACTTGCTACGTTTTTTGGGTACAATCGAAGAAATATTTCTCATGAATATCGTACTTTTACGATTTTTTTCGATTTTTAGTGCGATATTTTCGTGACATTTGGGCCGATTCTGACCAAACGGGTAGGGCTACAACGTTCATTATTCACATGGGCATTAAGGTAATGGTGATGTATTGCTTTCTGAAAGAAAAAGTTGAAAAAGTTAGCCAGAATCCATAGAAATAAAGCATTTAATATAAGTTTTTTACGGTAAATAAATAATACTAATTGACAAGAAACAATAGAAACTTGACAACAATCACCTACAATGTGTAGGCAGCAAAACAAAGCACTTGCAAAAGTAAAGATATCCTACGCAAACTAAAAACTTTAAAAAAGCTCATCCATCAACGCGGCGGGACTTTAGCGTTTTCCTAGTAATTAGTTAAAAGTGTGATAATACTTGGTAAATGTTGTTATTACGAACAGTATTACAGTTTTTAGGTAGTGCTATCAGTCGGTTGTTGATTAAAAATAAAACGGAGTAATTGATCCGGTGACTTCACGAACGAGTGCATCGTAAGAGTTTCTCAGTCAGAGGTTAGTGATGTTCTAACAGCTTTTCAAAATTCGTACCACATTATTCTATAATCTTAATAAAATCACATTCTCACTGGGTAAACAGACTTGTACTTTACAGCGGGTAATTCTATATCCTTTATCGCCTCCATCGCTAAAAAAAATAGCACATATAAGTAGTTGCACATTTCTCTGACGGATGAGTAGCGAGCTATGTACATTTATGGTTATAACGGGTACAGGAGTGTACGAAAGAGGGGATAAAGCTTTTTCTTAACAAATGGTCGAAGAAGAATACAGAAATGAAATAATACATTTTTTTTCATTTTCAAATCTTGTAGAAAAATGGATACAAGCATAAAAATATATACCGTTCAGGCATTCAAATCTTGTTGTTGTTGGAGACTGGGTACATGTATATGTCAGGATTGAATGACGCTAGCCCCGTCCCCTTGACCTCCAGGGTCACCAAACACATCCTTGTTGAAGGTCAATGTCAACAAAACAAACCGCATGTCAATCAGAGGTCATATGTTCGTTTGTTGTACTGGGTCGTGACTCACGCACGTGCGTACAGGTGTGTGCTGATCATGGTGGTATATATCTTACCACCATGGTGCTGATTAAAGAGGAGCTTCGCTCCCTTATTCATCAGGAAATAATTCATGATAACGTATTTTTTTAATAATTATTTGCAGTCTCCAAGATAGAACAGGCTCTTGCCGAACTCTTAAATTAAAGTGTATTCCGGCGACGCGTTTGAGAAAATTAAAATCATTTACGTATGTTTCCATTGGAATCTTAACTTAAAAAATGAAATGCCCACCTTTGCGACTGGCTTTGAAAGCTTTGTTCTTATCCATTCAAAACGTTTCACAATTAATATTACTGTACTTAAATATTTAAAAAAATAGTCTAATATTGAATAAAACACGCACTATAAAACTGATTGTCATCACATTATTTCCAATTATTTTCGAGATTAGGTACATTATTTTAAGGTTAAGTGGTTAGTTAACACTTAACTTGTAAATAACATAGAAAACCCTATACTTTATTATTGACTTGCCTAGTTGACTAACAACGGCCGACGGCTGGCCCTGCCCAAACCTCGTGGCCTAAAAGTGAAAGTGTTTTGTGTGGGGGATTGTTATCGCGCTCCTCGGTCGTCGGGGTATATAAACGTTGGAGAGTCAACACTCAAATCATTATTGTTTGCAGATCAACAGATCCAGCTCAACAAATCGCAATGGCATTCAAGGTAAGCTGACGACGTCAACCGTAACCGAAAACTGCACGCTAAAAAACATTTTTTAAACTCGTAGTGTTCTTTCGGCTCACATTTTCACGAGTGGATTACTTTAAAATTTTCAGTTTCAATTTGTATTGTAGTTTTCAAAATGACACTGGCGTATTGCGTGAAATTCGTGAACTAAATCAACAGATTGTGCCACACGTGACACCCCTCGCAAAACTTCATATTATAGAGCTGACATAAACTGATATATTTGGAAAAATGATTCGTGTGCAAAAACTCACACACACACGAATACATTTCGGTGGTTTTTACAAATTGCAATAATGATTTTTGTACACCACGACTCTACTCTACGCCTTATGTCTCAGTATCCCAGTTTCCTCGACTGTGTTCATGTATAACAATAAAGTTAACAATGAACATGTTAAGTAAAATATCACTTTTGGTTCCCGCATTATGACATACAACTCTCCCTGTATTACCGTACAGACGTCTACATGTAGGAGTTGCAATTGTTATTACGATTTAAATGCATCACAAAACCAAAAACTAAAACGTGAATGTTTCAATATAATGTAGATACGACAAAAATATCCGTTATGATGCACAGAGGAGTAGATTTCACACCCTATGATACATACAACAGGTTCAGTTGGATGACGTTTCACTTTATGATAAAATTATATTAAAAATCTATTTTTTCTTGTAAAATGCTTTCAATCAATGTTCTAGCATTGCGATCTACCAATGTGCTCGCCACAAGACTTATGAATCTCGTAGCTCGAGTTCCGCTTCATACTATTCGCGCATTGATCTCTCTCCCTATCTTCATAGTTGCGCTCGCGCACCGTGCACGTGTGTTTTGAGTTCGATATAAGGTGTTTTGGAAATATGAAATCGTTTTAGAGTTGGCGTAGTATTTTTGCCCTTATGAGGTTCTCCGTCCCCCATTTTTTAGTTTAAATCTTTCAAAAGTGAAGTAGCACTTATCGTTCACGTATCAGCGTACCAGTTCTATGTTTGTGTAAGTAGGTAGCAATACGCATCGCATTCATACTAGAATATGTAATAAACTGGACCGAAGATGTGTGGATTGTGGAAGTAAACCAATATCTTATTTCCCCTGTTTTTTTCTCTTGCAGTGTTTGATCCTCGCCGCCGTGTTGGCCGTCGCCAACGCTGGTTACCTCGGAGGTTATGGAGCCCCCGCCGCCTACGCCGCCCCCGTGGCCTACGGCGCCGCCCCCCTCGCCTACCACGGAGCCGTCGCCACCCCCGCCCTGGTCTCCCAACAGTCCAACATCCTGAGGACCCCCGGTAACTTGGGACAGGTCTCCACCTTCTCCAAGACCATCAACACCCCCTACTCCAGCGTCAGCAAGTCCGACGTCCGTGTCAGCAACGACGCCCTCGCCTACCACCACGCTCCCGCTGTCGCCGCCTACGCCGCACCCGCCTACCACGGTGCCGCTTACGCCGCCCCCGCTGTTGCCGCCTACGCCGCCCCCGCCTACCACGGAGCTGCTTATGCCGCCCCCCTTGCCCGCGCCTACGCCGCCCCCGTCGCCGCCCACGGCCTCCTCGGAGTCGCTTACTCCGCCGCCCCCGCCGTCGCTCACATGACCTACAGCAACGGATATGGCATCAACTACGCTTATTAAGCACTCTGTCTTCACCAAACTATCATTTGACCGTCATTTTGTGTATCATGCCATCTTTACACAATTATACCTAATTTATTTTTAAAATCTATCACTGTGTTCCATTATTAAGATTTAAAATATTTATTGACATGTCGTACCTTCCATCTCATCACCCTTTACACAATCCACTGAACGAGTGACTCATTTAGCCTCCGATGGGGTTTCAAAATTAATCCTACCTTCTTTCGAGGTTATCACCTATAGTTAACTTAGTCCTACATCAACTTACACCCTGGCAATTTGTTTATTCAAAGAAATATGCCCAACTATTGTCTATGACATGTCAACAATGATATCCTATTTACTGGCAAGTCCATTCATTGTTGAAAATGACGTTAAAGATCGCAATTCATTCTGAAGATTGGCGTTTACGTCACTGGGCAATAAAATTGGGATTTATGTCATTCATTTAAACTATATTTCTCTAGGGTGCCTCTTGATATCGGACGAACCATAAGTGATGCATTATGGCTCCTACACCTGCTAGCGTGCGGCGAGCCTATATATATGGTCACGAGTTTACTTCATCCTGACCATAGATACTAATATAACCCATCCTGACTTTGTTTTTGTTTACTACTAGGAAGCTTCGCAAACGCCTTTTCAGGCGCGTTGTTGGATGAGCGTCATTGGTGCATTGAGATGCCAGGTGTTAAGCAGATTTTCAGTTTGTTCTGTGAATAAATCATTACTTAATCGAAGAAATTTTAAAAAAACGAGAAAAATCGAAATTTAAACAATTTTAAAAAATCGTAAAATTGAAATTTTTATGACAAATAATTTTTCGATTGCGCTCAAATTTCACACAAATGTATTAATTCATCAAATTAAAGTTCTGTGAAAATATCATTAGAATCGAATGCAGCATGTAGGTGTTATAAGCCGAAGAATTTGTAAAAAAAAAAACGTAAAATTGCGATTATCATGAGAAATATTTTTTCGATTGCGCTCAAATTTCACACGAATCATAAAGTTAGGGTTCTGTGAAAATATTTTTACAATCGGATAAAGCATGTAGGTGTTATAAGTCGAAGATTTTGTTTAAAAATTAGAAAAAAACATAAAATTGCGATTTTCATGAGAAATAATTTTTCGATTGCGCTCAAAAACGTGGCAGATCTAAGTTCAGAGATTCGAAGGCCTGCATAAAATTTCATAGCAATTGGAGTATCGGTTTAGCCGTAATCGTGTTAACAAACACACAATAATACAAACAGAAAAAAAGAAAAACATTCCGGATTTTTTTCTCCAGTGTAGTAGAATGGAATCTTCGCTACGCTCATCCAATAATGGGCGGATTTTGCTTCACAAAACAGTTTTCCAAAACGTGGCAGATCTAAGTTCAGAGATTTCGAAGGCCTGCATAAAATTTCACCACAATTGGAGTATCGGTTTAGCTGGAATCGTGTTAACAAACACAAAATAATACAAACAGAAAAAAATAAAACATTCCGTTTTTTTCCTCCAGTGTAGTAAAATGGAATCTTCGCTTCGCTCGCTACGCTCATCCAATAATGGGCGGCTTTTGCTTCACAAAACAGTTTTCCACCTTGTTTTTATTTTTATCTCATTGGCTTAAGCCTGAATTAGATGGTTCAATGTTTATTCAAGATTCCTTGAATTCAAGGACAAAATATAATCAATGTAAAGTAGGTATTGTTGTGTTTTGTTAGCTTTGCACATTTTGATTGTGTTATTTCCTTGAAATCAAGAAATCTTGAACGAAACATTGAACCGTCTAATTCAGGCTTTAGAAATACGCGAAGACACTCGAGTGGTCGTTTGGTGTACGTTGTACGGCTTGTACGGCTGGTTGCGGGGGATGCCAAATCTATGGCTTGTGAGTTGTAAATCGGTAAAGCGTTCGCCTAGCTCGTGCCAAATCAACATGAAATGAAACCCCTATTAAAAATGTACAGAATGTATAACATCACTAGGCCGCTTCGCGAACGCTTTTTCCAGTCGCGTTGATGGATGAGCTTTTTTAAATATCAACATAAAATCAGCTAGTGATTCCCTAAACTTCACTAGGAAATTCAGAGACCTTCGACTAGTAATGTAGTATTTGGGAGTTATTGAGAGGGAGTTTTTAGACCTACAAGTATATGGTCTATAGTGAATGAAGGCATACGTCTTTGGTAAAAGAACACTTGGTAAAACCTCTGGGTATTGGGTTGGGTTGTGGGCTTGTGGCTGATGTAGAACCGTCATCTCCCTAATTACAGCCAAGGATGAGAAACTCATACGAGCTACCGTTATCGGTGAGGATCCCTATGGAGGCTTGATGGAGGGTGCGTAATGCTCTAGCATGGTATACGTCTTACTATTCGAACCCTGGCGAGCACTTGGTAATAGTTTAATTTGCATTTTGTACTTAAGAGGAAAGCCTACCCCCAATTTTAAAAGCGCCCAAAATCACAGGTCTAAGGCTTAGTTAGTATCTCGATTATTTTGAGACAAGAGCCAAAGAGATATCTCTGTTCATAATCAGATTTTTTAATACACATTTTAATGCACAGTGTGACTTTTGCTCTTTGGCGCTATAGGTGAAACAAGCGTATGTGCTTTTGGGAACTCTCTATACATGAAAAAAAAGATAAATTCTAACTATGTACAGAAAATCAGCTCTAGGTGATTTATGTTGATCTCTTGGCATAAAATCCCTTATAGTTCCTGTGATAAGTCTTTTTTTCAATAAAACCTGTGTTTCTTTACAGTACATTTAAAAAATACAGTAACCACTCAAATCCAGGGTATATGTGTATAATTCATCAACCATGAAACATGCGTTCTATGTTCACAGAAAACATCACCTGAAGCATTACCATGAAATATCCTAACAACAATTTCTTGCAATATGAAAAAGATAAACGCACGCTGATAGTTACACCTAAATGTCCCTCGCACACAAAAACTCGAACCCGACATGCTAGAAATAACTCATATTATTTATGCATAATGAACAAGTTGTATCTAGAACGCTGCCAGGTCCTGAAACGCAAGGTGTTGCGAGAGTGTTGCTCAACACGAACAGCTGTAGCCTGCAGCGCGGACTGGTGATGTCGCTGCGATGGAACCGTCGTCAAGGAGCAAGGTCCATTGCGCCTCCGAGGCAGTGTTGTGTCACTCTCACTGGTACCGATCAAACGGTCATTTGTTTGGTGCGTGATGTAGGCCTATGTTAGCTTCCCATATAGATCGGGGCAAGTTTAAATTATTAAACTTTGTCTGGGATTTTGGGAAGATCTGCGCTTATTATTTATTTTATGTATTCGTGGCATGCAACTTTATTTAACATTCGTAATTTGTGATGTTCTACTGTAAAAAAAATAAAAAATACAAGGTATGGCAAATCGCCATTTTGCTAAGTTTGCAACAAAATTCTTGAAAATGTTGTCAAAATGATATTTTTCTTGAAACATTTATTTAATTCCACATCATACACAAAGGTCTCTCTAATAGTACCTCTAGTAGTAGTTTCAAATCAAATTTACCTATGCATCGTCATCGGCGGGTGAATTGTAGCCTATCAACGCACCTCAATTTGAAATACCGCTCGCTAACTGGCTCGCCGGTGGCGCTTGCATAGACAAACATAACGTCAATAACAAAAAATGTATATCAATACAAACAACTAACACTATTTTGTATTTGTGTACACCTACTACAATGCAATTGTTTCCTATTTACTACTGTAGAATTTGTACAGGGGAATTCTTTGCTCTTTGGCCTACCTCAGCGTCAATCGCAAAACATGTCACTACACCCTACAAGTGCAATTCCTGAACACGAACACGCCCGATATCAAATGACGTGAGTGGCCCTAATACCGGCTATATGGTATCACGTATAGCCGAGGTTGTGGTTGCGAAGATTGCTTACATACCGGTACCAACTTACGTCACATGTACTTAGGTGTAACTATAGTGCGGCGACAAGATTTTCACAAGACATTGTAATAGTTTTACTCGTATGTCTACCCCTTCAATTGTTTGTTATGGCCAACATACTAGTTTGGTGCTTGTCACTATTAACAATTTGTTTAATTATATAGGTTGGTGATAATTTATAATGCAATATGTAAATCACCTTTTATTGGAGATTTTAACATCGAGACGTATTGACAGCCTTCATAAACAGCCTTCATAAACATTGACATTTTATAGAACTCATTCATTTCATTTAATTTTGTATTGCTTATTTTACCATTCTGTCATATTTCACCAATATTAACTACTGTAGTCTAGTCTAGAGCTCTTAACCACAGGGGATATTTTAAACATCGTTTTCACCCCAGTTACTCACAAATCAGTAAGGGTTAATAGTGTTCATAATGTATTTTAAAAAATCAATGAAATTGGTACTATACCTTAGTTAGCACTTAATCTTGCTTAACTCTTCTTAATCTGGGGTTAGATCGTGCTATACCCTGTCCAGTATGAAACACCGGAAAGTAGCCCTAAAGCATTCTAACACTACTGACGATTAATTAAAATCCAATTACTTATGCTTGGGGTTTGATGACTTCAAGTTCCCGTGAACAATCACCATGTTTACTATAGAGGGATGATGGGATTTTGTGGTAAGACCGTATGACACATGGCGTTTATACCTTCATTTACCTTTCGTAGACTTTCCTGTTGGTAAATCGTCAATATTCATTCATATAGTAGATTTTTAAAGAAAACTAAGCACTAAACTTAAGGCATAGCCTAAAGTATTTGAGCTGAGACTTTTGTTAGTTCCAAATTGGTTGAAGTGAAAATAATTATTTTCTCGTTCATTGAGATCGACAAAACTCGAAATATGTCACGATTAAAAAATCACGAAGATTTGTTTTATCCATAACATAGCAAATTTTAACTCGTCATACATGTATGTGTAAAAACAAATCTTTGCGTATTGTAACTACTTTCTTACAGGTCACACCTTTTCAACAAACGATACACATTTTCGGATAGGACCATAATTCCTAAAATATACGACATGAGCGCAAAAAGTAAATGTGAGTACTTCTAGAGCCGTAAACTGTATGTAAATAATAATTAACCAAACAATTGAAATACCACAATTTTGAACGCTCAGAAAAGAATAAACGTTATAATCAATACCGTTGTCTGTAATCATAATCTGTGCCCAACCGCAGGCCGAAAACATAGTGCTCTGTGTTAGGTGTGTCACTGTAGAACCGTCTAGCCCTGCCCAAACCTCGTATGAGGAAAGTGAAAGTGTTGGTGTGGGGGGTGTAGAAATAACCTCGTGGTGGGTATATAAAGTCAGGCGAGACCGGCCAACAAACATACTCTCAGATCGACAGATCCAACAAGTTTCATCGCAATGGCATTCAAGGTAAGCTAGCAGGCTTGTTTGTGTTTATAGTGGACCCATCGGTGATTGGTAGATTGCATAACATCGAGATACACGTTGCTAACAGTCACAGCCGCACGCATATCAACACAATATACTCATATGTGTTAGTTTTTACTTCAAAATTTCGAATGTATTCCAATTGAATAAACTTACATTGTACATTTACAAAGTGTATAACATCTTATACGTACACCTTGTTTGTAAACGTTAAACCCAAACGGAGCCAGTTTCAGCTAAAACAAAATATATATTTTGAGTTTTACTCTGGTCAACTATTTTTTATAACTTGCTTGGAGTAATAAAATAATTATGAGTTACATGTTTGTATTTAAATATTTTTAGACGAGTGAGCGCAGCGAACGTAGTCTACAACGCAGGTCGAAAAAAAACGGCACTCACTGTGAAAGCTGTGACTCTGTCTGTCCGATACCTAACGGCCGAACGGCTTAACAAATTGAGCTGAAATTTTAAACATACATCCGTTACCAGTTAACTGAGAACTGCTTACAAAATGAGCACAATCCATTTCGATTTAAACCTACAAGAAATAATAAATTGAAAAATAGTCTTCCAATGTTTAGAAATTATTTTAACGACAATGGTTTTGATTTAGGAAAAATCTTTTTTGTTTGTTATTTACCTGGCTGTGAAATTCCATGTACAAGGTTTATCAAATGTTGGTCGTCAAGGTACCCCCAAATTCCGCTCGTAGATTGAGTAAACCTTGCAATATTTTCACGTATTTCGTACTGGCTATGTTTTCCATAGTATTGTCACAGATGACGGACTACACTGCGTTATATGCATTTCAAAACATGTTTAATAATTTTTAAATACAATCCAGAAATTACGAAATCCTTCCCGACCAGGGGATTGAACCCAGATCTCTCACATTTGGGGTATAACGGCGCCTTAGACAACTAGACTAGGAAAACGCCTAAGTCGTTGTTAGACGAGTGAGCGAGTCATGTGTATAGTACCCGGTATCATTCCCATACTGGGCTAGATTCAGCCTTAGGTATATGGGAGGAAACGGGATGTTCCCGGGTACTCAACACTTGGCTCACTCACTCGTTTAACAACGACTTTGGCGTTTCCCTAGTATAAGTACGTAACAACAATAAAAAACATGAATTGATTCGTATTAAGAATATACTCGCACAGTGACATTAATTAAATATTAAGTCGGAGACCTTATTTTAAAGCAGACCGAAGCCAAATCTGTTGGTACCGACGCCGTCGTAGAACGAACACTCGCCAACCAGAAATCGGTATACTGTTGCTGTTATATATTTTCTAAGTTATTTATTTTTGTAAACAATGTACTTTTGTATTGATTAAATAATTAAATTGTATTTAGAGTCTACCCACTCAGTTATATAACTGATTTTCATTGGGGGACAGTAAATCAAAGCGACCAAGCCAACCCTGAACCCTGTAGGCCCCGACGCAATCGACGAGTCAGCGATAACCAACCAAAGATCGATATTTTTGATTGGAAATATAGCAATCAGTGGTACGGACAGTGCGAACACCCGCGGGTCAACGCCAGAATCGACAAGGCCGATTCAGAACAACTCTGAATTTATTATGTGCTTCGTTGCTAGGACAGCTCCAAAGTCACCGTTTACAACTCCTAAGACTGAGAATTTATTTTAATTTAAATTTAATAATTAAGAAGTACACTGGATCCCTGTGGTCATCCAAACTTATTGGACAGTGGTCAATAAAGATTGAATTTAATAATGAAATAATAGGAAACACCGACCCAACTCGCTGGGCACAAACATAATTAATTAAATCATTTCATGTATGCATTCTGAAATATCATATAATGTACATTTGTTTTGTAATTGAAGAAAATTACTTAGAAAAATGGTTATATAATGCAATTTTTTGGCAACACGAACATATATTTAACTTAAAATCAGTGTAGTTTTACCTTGTTGTCGACTTTGTTGTGGGTTTTATACATTGCATGTGAAGAGCAGCGCAGATTGTGTTTTTGGGGATTGTTCGAGTTATGCAAATGTTTTTGCTTTAAATCGGTTAGTATTAAACACTTAGAAACGCTAATTCAACATTTTCTGTCATTCACAAACAACAAAGTAAGTGCATGGCTCTCGAAGTATTGTAACTTACGTGTTTTCGACAGTTGTCTTGCGTGACACCCTCCATCTCCAACGTCAGTTTAAAAACCGTTCTGTAAAACCGTCCCTGAACAAATGGCATAAGTAGTGCTCGTATTTTAGGTACAACCACTACAACCGACGAGAATGATTCGTTGACTCAATTCACGTTTTATGTATTTAAGATTATCAACAATCGCTGGTGTTCGTGCATTCATCTCTCCCCCTATATCTAATCCTATTCTCACACTTGTGTTCCAATGTATTCTAAAATAACCCTCTTTGAAATCAAACTGTATTTTTATCTTGAATAGATTGAATGAAGACTTTTTGCCAATTTGAGATTTACCTTCCAATCTGATGTTCAGATTGAAAAATCGTAAAAAGATGCAATATTTTGTTCAATTCTTCATCAGTAGTCAAGTCCCACGTTTGTGCATATCTAATAAGAATAATCCCACCACCTCACATAAAACAACCTTTACCCAGCAGCGAAATTGTATGGCAACTAAAACCAATAGAAAATTAAGAGCAGACACTAAACCACTCTGATTTTTTCTTTGCAGTGTTTGATCCTCGCCGCCGTGTTGGCCGTCGCCAACGCTGGCTACCTTGGAGCCCCCGCTGCATACGCCGCCCCCGCCTACGCCGCCCCCGTGGCCTACGGCGCCGCTCCCCTCGCCTATCATGGAGCCGTCGCCTCCCCCGCTCTGGTCTCCCAACAGTCCAACATCCTGAGGACCCCCGGTAACTTGGGACAGGTCTCCACCTACTCCAAGACCATCAACACCCCCTACTCCAGCGTGAGCAAGTCCGACGTCCGTGTCAGCAACGACGCCCTCGCCTACCACCACGCTCCCGCTGTCGCCGCCTACGCCGCACCCGCCTACCACGGTGCCGCTTATGCCGCCCCCATCGCCCGCGCCTATGCCGCCCCCGCTTATGCCGCCCCCGTTGCTCATGCCTACGCCGCCCCCGCCGTCGCCGCCCACGGCCTCCTCGGAGTCGCTTACTCCGCCGCCCCCGCCGTCGCTCACATGACCTACAGCAACGGATATGGCATCAGCTATGCTTATTAAGAATCCTGCATTTTCCAAACTATTTTGTGACCATCGTATTGTGTATGATGTCATTCGTGAATAAATGTACCTAATTTATTTCAAACATCTCTATTCTGTTGCTATTACTACTTGCATTCACTTCCACATCCTTGTACACATAAATGTACAATACATATTGAAAACGAACTCTTCTGAGTTTAAATTTATACCATTATTTAATTTTTTTACTTGTGTTTATAATTGTTTTAATATTGTACAATGAAGATTGGATATAATATGTTTACTGTATGGGCCACCCGGTGAAAACTGTTTTATTGCTCATTGTCACGACTGTTATATAGTGAACCGCCGACAATACAATATTCGGCTAGTATAGTTACGGTAAAACATGAAGCCTCGATCCCAATGCTTGTTGATGGTAATAATAATAATAGTAAAAAATTACAAATAGGGAACTAGAAGATGTGGAAACAGAAAAAGGTAAATTTACAATTCCATTCATTACATCGGCCAATGGCATAATACCAATAAGCTACATGACAGCATTAAACAACTAGATCTTCAACCCAATTTATACATCGAGACTCAAAAGGCAGTAATACACCTGTAGAATATAGTTCTTAAATTCCTAAACTAAGAATGATACTTACATATACCGAGATAGCTTTCATCCGAAGACCAAATGCTAAGATGGCGACGACAAATTGGCCAGGACCGTACACAGCAGAAAGAAAACATCATCTGCAAACAATAATCTAAAAATGACTTACTTTAGTTATGTTAGAATAATGTTTGTAATGTAAGACCCGTAGACATGGAAGTATTCAAGTATTTGACACAAGACCGTATATGTTAGCTCTGGTTTTGACCGAGTTTGTATAAAATACATTCAATAAAATAACAATAACACAAATAACTATACTAGCCGGCCGGCTAATATATTTTCGGTGATACCCTGCGGTAGACATTATAATGGCCATTGGCTGTGGACCTTTAACTGTACACTGTAAACTCAAACCTTATAGCAAGGCAATGCACCAATTAAACCATACGGTCTTAGGTCTATACGTAGATTTGAGGCCGAACCTGGAACACATATCAACAGAAGCAAAGTTGGTATCAATGGATTTAGAAAACAAATTATAACCCACATCAAACCACCAAACATTCCTATAGGGTGGGTGGATATAATCATCCCCTAAATCAAAATTGTTATAATTATAATTCATAAAATCGTATATTAAAAGTCTATCAACTAATGTTCAAAATTAATTTAGTCAATGAAGTTAAAATATTGTATTTTTTCAACATAATTTGAAAAACATTTATCAAATCACACACACATGTTTTACCATTGGCACGTTGTTGTAAAAAGGAACAAGACATACGTCAATAATGACAGAACGTGGTTATACTACAATTAGTAGGATTATGAAGCAAGTCAAACGACTGTTTACTTGCTTTTAGGAGCACAAAGTTATGTAACGTAATAATATAAGTTACCGATAGTTTTCTCGCGCATTACACATCGAAACTTTTATTTTGGGAATCCAATACTCTTTACCCTTAATATGTTTAGCTCAGGGATTTCCATTTCTTTAAATAAACGGAAAAAGCACAGACCAAGTCCCATAAAACATCCCTTCGATTTGTTATTCCTACTAAACTCTCACCATAAGAGGTCAACACGGCTGTCCACGGGAAGTTTTTTTGGTTTTTTACAATTTATTCTATATCACTCTTACCGATATTTTTAATGTCAAAGGAAAATGGCTAGAAGTTGGTTTAATGAAAGAGGAACTAGAATAGAAAATAAATAAATATATATTTTTTTTTGACGAGACAATAGCTTCCTTTTTGCCATTATATGAACATTTTGGGTCAATAAAAAATTGAAAGTTCTCGGTGCAATACTTAATTTTGAGGTATGATTTTTTTACATACACCTTTGTCACCGCCCTGAGTATAAGGGAAAATAATTTTCAAAAATTTTGTTCGATGTGTGATTTTTTTGTCACATGGTAAAAATAAAAGTTTTCAACCGGTGGACGAAAAAAATCGTACTTCAAACGTTATTTCAGAAAATTATTTTTCCTTATACTCGGAGCGGAGACAAAGGTGTGTTTAAAACAATAAAAAATCATAGCTCAAAATTTATTGCATCTAGGACTTTCAATTTATTATTGACCCAAAATTTGCATATAATGCAAAAAAACTTTTTCTTTCTTTTTTATACAAGTTTCTCTTTCATTCAACCAACTTTCAGCCATTTTCCTTTGACTTTCAAAATTTCGGTAAGGGTGCTATAGAATTGCCTTAAATGGGTGCCACTTGAGCGCCGCAGCCAAGCCGCGGTGCGCTAAATACCTAGGAACCGTGTACAATCCATTTTGAAGCGTTTTCAAGGTGTTACCCGGCCAAAATGAAACGTGAGTAATCCTAAAAACTGTCGTAATAAATGGAATTTAGGTACCTGTGCAACACATGCCATGATTTACAACAGTTGTGATATAGACGCTCTTTCTGGGCGAAGATATCGATATTTGGACTCCGTATCAAAATATCAAAATTTAGAAATAAATCATCGTCAAAAACTAGAACGAGGATAGGAATTTTGGGAATGTAAATGTGTAAGCCCAAATGCTAGAAATACCAATGAAAGTCGGGTATATTTCTTCACATTTCGGTTCGCGTACTTAATTAATTTGGTGGAGGTGCCGGGTATCCTATCGTAAATTCGTCTTGATTATTACAAATGGTGGAGGTGCCGGGTATCCTATCGTAAATTCGTCTTGACTATTACAAATGGTGGAGGTGCCGGGTCATTTATCGTGAGTGTGAGAACGTAAACGCCGTTATTCATTTTTCTCGATGCCTTATCAACCCTTATTTGTCACACATTATTAATAGTAAGGCCTTGGCCTTTTACTTCAATACAATTTTGTATAGTTTCATTTCTTCTAACTTTTATTTTTTTGTACAAAATAATAAAATTTCCATATAAGTATTGAAAATATCGATATCGAACTTACGATACGATACGATACGTCATAGCCCAGACCTAATTTACACACGGTTAAAAGAGCAATTTTCATTAGGTGACAAAACATATTATAATATATTGAGTCTTCCACACATTTATCGCATTTACATTATACTGCAATAACCATTGATAAATGAAATTCTATGTCAGAAGTAGCTTTATAAATATAACATACCAGGTCTGCTCTTGGTTTTGCTGTTTTTCACCTACATTTGGTATCTGTAAATCTTTCTTCATTTTTGTGTATTAAAGATTTAATTTAATGTTATTCGTTGGTTAGGTGAAAGAACGATATCTCTTCGTGACAAGAAAATAAAGCTATACTTTACTCTTGCTATACATCCAGATTATTTTAAAACAATGGCGATGGGCGCTTTCAATGAGACCAATTGCTTGTTTATGCGCGATGTTACGTAACACCGCACCTTGCTTGTGTGCGTGTGCGTGTGCGCGAGAGAGTCGTGCAAAAGAAGCTAGATGGACCGACCGAATCGTGATTCCCCTGCTGAAAAGAGTTCACTCACGGTCAACAACGTGCATGGCTTATTGTCATTTGTTACGTGTTTGACTCCGGTTCGTTTATCGGTCAATATCTCGGCCTCGACCTTCGCTTCGCTAGAGAGTAAGTCGAGAGAGAAAGTGACCGCGCTCAAGTGAAGGATGAGAGATTCTTAGGTAACCGGACTTCTTCCTGGTTGGACTTGTCTTGTCACTAGATCATCACGCGATATCGTGTGTGATCTAGGCAGAAGGCCCAGGGTTCGGGTCCCGCTAAAGAAAAAAGTTTTTTTAGCTTCTGATTTGGACTTTTAAGTCCATCACTTAAGAATTTGTGAACGGTTACTTTGGAGCCGTCCTAGCAACGAGACACATAGCAAATTCCAAGATTGTTCCGAATCAGCCTTGTTGATTCTGGTGATGTCCGCGGGTGGAATCGTGTCCAGCTTGATTGATCGGTGTTTCCAACTTAAATATGGCGGTCTCTAGTTGGTCATTGTTCGCTCGTCGATGGTGTCGGCGCCTACAGTGGGTAGGCTCTAAATACAATTTTATTTATTTTATTTATCCGGCCATGGGACACAAGATCCTTCTAATTCCGTTTGCCACTCCCTATCCCAACTCTTCGTGGACATGAGAAAACGTTTAGGGTTAACTATCGTGGGTACGTTTAAAGGTAAAAATTAAATTAAATTTTTGCACAGGGAAACCTGTTACAGGATGCAATGTATGCCCCTCTTCAGGTGAACTGTTAAGGATAGGACTATTGTGAAGGGATGTCCGAGGGCTGTTTAAGAGGACTCAATTGGCTCCCTTTCAAAAAAAAAACTCGGGTAAATTTCATAGTCAGCATTGCCGGTCACGACGGAATTCGAGCCCGGGACCTCCCGAATCAGAGTCAAAGGCTTAGCGCTCAAACCAGCACAGTCGGTTGACGAGGAGTATTGTAAAATTCATTTTCAACTACACTCAAGCCGATATTAGGTTGTCTCTATGCCAACCTAGGTCGCTTCAACCTAAAGATTATCGAGAATTCCAAGAATTCGCAGAATGTGGTGTGGTGTTTAAAAAATATGTTATACATATTTCAAAAAATAATAGGGCACCAATTTATTTCATGGTATGTGCGTCGTGGAGCAAAATGATTGAATTAAAAAGAATCCTTTTCATAACCCAATTTTTTATTAAAAGCAATGTTAAACAATTTTGTGGAAATCAATCCAGGAATTAAAAATCCATCTCAGCGGGGTGTCGAACCTCGGTCTTTCAATTGCCGATTGTTAAACAATGTTAGATTTTAATTAAGCAGGTAGTGATCGACATTTGGTAACCAAGCATTGATTTGAATATAACCAATACTGTACACAATAGTTTAATGTGATATGGGATAAAGAACGAAACATTTCATTTTCACATTAATGACAACGATTCCGCAATTCCACAATGGCATTTTTAGTCTCATGAGGGCCATGAATGGTAAATAATATTAAAGAACCGAAAAACTTTGTCAACTTCAACTAGAAACTGAGCGATGGAGTTTAGAATGCACAACATTTTTATACCTACCAATATAGAATCAACTCGGGAATTTCGGTGCTGCTAACACCAAGAATTTCGTTTGCATTGGACATTGTATCTGTGCCTACATGTGCTTGTACTAGTGTCTGTGTCGCGTCTTTTGTTGAGTTTTGTGTAATGTATTTTAAGACAAGATTACCTCGACAGTTCATTGTCGACAAGGTTATGGTCTAAATAAAGCCACTGCACTTGTGTTTCACCGTACACCTTGGTCGACTTTTCATTGGAGACACTATTAGAAAAAAATGTGTTGCGATACTTCCCATCGAATTAACCCTGACGACTGTTATGCTTCAGTCTTCGGACGCAGGTACAAGGATAATATTTTTGAAAAAATACTTAGATCATGGGAGGAGTCACGTTTTAATTACTGTCTTTAGAGGATGGGATAGTCGCGAAATTAAAACCACGCGAAATTACAATTTTTTCGTGATATCTCGAGAACGATGCAAAATGTCTAAAAACTGATTCCAGACCGCTATGTGGTTTTGTTAGAACAATATAATGCAAGAAAAAATATTCAAATATAATAATCGGTGCGGTTTGTATTTAATATATGCATTTAATTAATTCAAATTCAAATAACAAACTTAATTACCATCACTACAATTTTTTCGTGCAGGCAATAGTTCTCACAAAACCACATAGCGGTCTAGAATCAGTTTTTATATATTTTGTGTCGTTCTCGAGATATCACGAAAAAACTGTAATTTATCGTGGTTTTAATTTCGCGGCTATCCCATTCTATTAAGATGCATCGCAAACGCTTTGTATACACGCTTTGGTGGATGACCGTATTTGGTATTTCTCCCTGTTTCCCTGAATTTTAACAAATTGATTTTAAAGAAAGTGGCGTATCTTCATGACAATTTGATTTGAATATGCTCTCAAAGTTTCATTGACAACAAGAGTATTCGATTTATTTGGAAGAGGGAAAAAACACAGAAATATCGCACGATAAATAAAAAAGGGTTGATATGAGATTTTGAATATAAATATTTTTCGATTGTACTTAAACACTTGGCATGCCTAAGATTTTAAAGGTTCTTTTGAAGTTTTCATTATTATCGGATTTGGAAAAGAAAAACAGCAAACATGCAAAATCGATCGAAGAATAGAAGAAAATATTGTAAAATGCTATTTAAATGAGAAATATTGAAAGATTGTACGATAAATGTTGACAAGCCTATATAGAAATTTCGAAGATTCTCTAAAAAAAAATATCAATCCCAAGTAGCAGTTGTCGGTTGTTGTATTGGTAGGAAGCTAACGACAAGACGAAAGACACAAAACAACATAATCGAGTCCTTCCTAGATCCCAAGTAGCAGTTGTCGGTTGTTGTATTGTAGAAAGCTAACGACAAGACGAGAGACACAAAACAACATAATCGAGTCCTTCCTAGATCCCAAGTAGCAGTTGTCGGTTGTTGTATTGGTAGGAAGCTAACGACAAGACGAAAGACACAAAACAACATAATCGAGTCCTTCCTAGATCCCAAGTAGCAGTTGTCGGTTGTTGTATTGGTAGGAAGCTAACGACAAGACGAAAGACACAAAACAACATAATCGATAGTTTTATGAGTTCTGACGAGACGTATTGAAACCCTTGTCGAAACCAACAGGTCCTCAAGCACTCTACATAGTTTTATGAGTTCTGACGAGACGTATTGAAACCCTTGTCGAAACCAACAGGTCCTCAAGCACTCTACATAGTTTTATGAGTTCTGACGAGACGTATTGAAACCCTTGTCGAAACCAACAGGTCCTCAAGCACTCTAGACAGTTTTATGAGTTCTGACGAGACGTATTGAAACCCTTGTCGAAACCAACAGGTCCTCAAGCACTCTAGACAGTTTTATGAGTTCTGACGTGACGTATTGAAACCCTTGTCGAAACCAACAGGTCCTCAAGCACTCTACATAGTTTTATGAGTTCTGACGAGACGTATTGAAACCCTTGTCGAAACCAACAAGTCCTCAAGCACTCTAGACAGTTTTATGAGTTCTGACGAGACGTATTGAAACCCTTGTCGAAACCAACAGGTCCTCAAGCACTCTACATAGTTTTATGAGTTCTGACGTGACGTATTGAAACCCTTGTCGAAACCAACAGGTCCTCAAGCACTCTACATAGTTTTATGAGTTCTGACGTGACGTATTGAAACCCTTGTCGAAACCAACAGGTCCTCAAGCACTCTACATAGTTTTATGAGTTCTGACGAGACGTATTGAAACCCTTGTAGAAACCAACAGGTCCTCAAGCACTCTAGATAGTTTTATGAGTTCTGACGAGACGTATTGAAACCCTTGTCGAAACCAACAGGTCCTCAAGCACTCTACATAGTTTTTATGAGTTCTGACGAGACGTATTGAAACCCTTGTCGAAACCAACAGGTCCTCAAGCACTCTAGACAGTTTTATGAGTTCTGACGAGACGTATTGAAACCCTTGTCGAAACCAACAAGTCCTCAAGCACTCTAGACAGTTTTATGAGTTCTGACGTGACGTATTGAAACCCTTGTCGAAACCAACAGGTCCTCAAGCACTCTAGACAGTTTTATGAGTTCTGACGTGACGTATTGAAACCCTTGTCGAAACCAACAGGTCCTCAAGCACTCTAGATAGTTTTATGAGTTCTGACGAGACGTATTGAAACCCTTGTCGAAACCAACAGGTCCTCAAGCACTCTACATAGTTTTATGAGTTCTGACGAGACGTATTGAAACCCTTGTCGAAACCAACAGGTCCTCAAGCACTCTAGATAGTTTTATGAGTTCTGACGAGACGTATTGAAACCCTTGTCGAAACCAACAGGTCCTCAAGCACTCTAGACAGTTTTATGAGTTCTGACGAGACGTATTGAAACCCTTGTCGAAACCAACAGGTCCTCAAGCTCACAGTACGTCACGCGTTACATAGTCACGAGTAGCTACATGGAACAAGCTGCGCCCACGAGAATGTGTCGTGTCGTGTCGGGTTCGGTTATGATCGGATTACTAATATTTCTCGATAGTGATCTCGCCAACTAAAGCTTAAGCAACCGTGGATCGGGTATGCGGCTGTGACTGAATGCAAAATGAGATATTTTCTATCCAGGTGTAAGAACATGCGAGATCGCAAGAATCGAGCGCCGTTGAGAAATGTGTTTATCTATATGTTATTATGGGTGAGAAAACACATTAAATCGTGGGCGCCGCCAGGAATTGTGCCGAAGGCAAGTTTTTCGTTTTACTTTTTTATCGTAGAGTACACATCACTTTACCTGTTGAATTGTGATCGTCTTCAACAAATTTAATAACATAATGGTATGAAGGCATTTAGGAACGAATGACCAAGGGCTATTATAGATAAGGCTGGTCAAATAAATCGATATTTCGATACGACGTAATCGTGGGGGAATATTTTCGATAGTGATTAGGATTCTTTATCATCCATATTACATCACAAAAAAATCAGGCTTTTGATAAAAACATGAAAAACTAAAATATATGGTAATTTTGTGGGAATATGTGAAGCAGCAAATATCTAAGAAAAATGAATTTATTTCTTTAATTTTGGTTAGTAATTTTGGTGGAAGTGCCGGGTCGGCTGTAGTAAATTCATCCTGACTTTAACGTATGGTCCGCGTATGGTGGAGGTGCCGGGTCGACTATATTATTTTCGTCCTGACTTTACATAATTTATGATGGTGGTGCCATCAAATATAGCCTATTTGGGATCAGAATAATCAATGTATTTAAAAATGATAATACTGATCAAAGTTGTAAAAAATTATTAGATATACAAAAATATATGATCTTAAAAAACTATTTACTACTATATTAATTGTATAAGCCGGTGTTTACTAACTTTATCAGGTTCTTCCAACTTACAGTCTTTGGTTTATAGATAATGGATAATAGCAGAAAATAGCGCAACCCCATGAATAACATTTTATTTAATTACATTTAATTTATTATTCATCATACACCAACAAACATAGTACTAATTGCCGAGTACTTTTTAAACTATAATAATAATTAATGAAACAAACTATTAATAACTACTTCTTAAAAAAAATATATAATATAACATAGCTTCACAGGGTCATTTAAGCAAGAAATCGGCAGCTAAGTGATTAAATAACATATTTAATTAAAAAATTTAAGTTACTCTTTTAAAACAATTAATTATATAGATTTCTGTTATAAGTAATGTATGCTTGAATAAAAGCTAAGAATACAGCCACATGATATTACAAGCAGCCTTCAAAGAACACGCTACTTAAAAAGTAAAAACTATATCAATTATGACAATGCATCCTCTGACCGCCATAGCCACAGCCCTTGCTCTGGGTCAGGGCTAAGAGATAACAATCATTCTTGTGTTCGTCCTTGAAGGAAAAAACAACCAAACAAAAACATAAAGACGTTATAAATCTACGCTAATGCTATAGTTTTCCTTCTCGAAGTCAGTGAGAACAGATCGGGCGAGGTCGCTGTAGCAACGGCCACACCCACTGACCCGATCACCTCATCGAAACTGGGTTAATCAAATATTACGAAAACTCGACTGACTAACACACACTAGCAAAGTCGAGGCGAACGAGCCGCGTGTGTGCATGCTTGGTGCTTTAACCTCGCGGGGAGGAATTTCATTGGGCGCCAATTTGTGACAATTTGTGCAATAGAAAACTCCAGTGGCGAAGTATGGTTTAAGATAATGATATAGCGCTCGAATTGGGTTGATCGTAATCAGAATAGGCTGTGGCGAGGGCGACCTACGCAAACAAGCCGAGTGGGGAAGTGTGATTGGGTTGGGTACCGACCACATAATAATCGAGAGCTGAACAATATGGTTGCGCAACCAAGTGCATTCATTGTTCTCGGTGATGATAATAATACGTTTTGTAATTAGCATGTCATAAGAGAAAATACAATACTCTTGAGATCCATGTATTGGGTTCGCTCACGATTGAGAAAGAGATGTGAGAAGTCATCTTATAGGGGTTGTCATCCTTGTAGGGGGTTGGTCTGTTATATTTTTAGGGGTTGTCATCTTAAGGTGTGTTTTCAATCTTGTAGGGGGTTGAGCCTTTAGGGCCTGTCATCTTTGTATGGGTTGTCATCCTAAAAAGTGATTTCAACCTTGTTTTGACCTTGGGGTTGAAGCCTTTAGGGCCTGTCATCTTTGTATGGGTTGTCATCCTTGAGGGTGTTTTTTTTAAACTTTGTAGGAGAATGAATAAATAAATTAATTAATTAATAAATAAATAAAAATAAATTAATAAATAAATAAATAAATAAATAAATAAATAAATATAATAAATAAATGTATTTAGAGTCTACCCACTCAGTTATATAAACTGATTTTCAGTGGGGGACTATAAATCAAAGCGACTAAAGCAACCTGTAGGCCCCGAACTTTAGGGTTGTCATCATTAGGGGTCTTTTCTCCGTGTAAGAGTTGTCAACGTTGTAGGTGGTTATCAATTGTCACCCCTACTGAGGGTTGATTGTTGTGATATGTCATTCTTGTTGGGAGAATTATTTCCCTCTGTCATGCTGCACTTTGTGGAATTAGTTACTTGACAGAAACAGTAACTTATGACCTAGGAACTCACTTTATGCTCCAGCCCGAGTAGCCCGTCAATTTTTTTTAGACTTCGCCACTTGAAATTGAACAAAACATAGTTTATACAATCAATCTAGCCCCACTTGTAAGCTATGAATCCGATGGTGAAAGTCTTTTTCCGGTAGGGATGCCAGTTTGACACGTAAACCAATTACAAGAAGAAAATAAATTAGCGTGTTAAAATATGTCCCCCCCCCCCTTCCCCCTCCACACATCCCGCCGGAGAATACTTCCCCTCTGTCATGATGCACCTCTGTAGAATCAGTTCCTCAGCAGAAACGCCAATCAAATTGGTAGTCCTAACTCCAAAAAGTAGCCGAGTTACTGATAATATAATCATGTTTCTTAACTAGAATTGAGATCGAAATATTCTATTTATAAATAGGCACAAACATGTAACATGAGATAGACGAGTGAGCGCAGCGAACGTAGTCTACAACGCAGGTCGAAAAAATCGGCACTCACTGTGAAAGCTGTGACTCTGTCTGTCAGATACCTTAACGGCCGAACGGCTGAGCAGATTGAGTTGAAATTTTAAACCAGTTAACTAAGAACTGCTTACAAACTGATCAAAATCCGTTGCGATTTCAAACTACAATAAATGAAAATCTTATGAATTTAAATCTAGATTGCAAATGTTTACATTTGTATACTATAGAGGCCACTGCCATGGTTATATAAATTATAAACAATAATTTCGGAGAAGGGTAAAAATCACCAAGTCGGTGGCTATCACCAGTTGTTTTAATTTTGTTTTCTTAAATGTCAATGTCAGGTGCTAGGCGTACGCTTCGGTAGGCCTGTTAGGACATTTGGCCAAGAGATGGCTCGCGCCTAAACGAACTCCATTTCCCAAACGTCAGCTGGTAAGTAGAGTATTACTCCTCGAAACTAGAGGCGAGCTCTGGTAGTCGTCGTCCGGGACCTCTCCTCCTTCACTGACGACCTCCCCAACGACGACGACCATAACAACACTAACGATGACAAAGACGATGACGACCACGACGTGAGAACCCCTCTTTTCCTTTCACCTACCCGTAGCTGATTCTCATTTGCATGGGGTTTCCCTTTCTATATCCCCTAGGCTAGAGTGGCGTATTACGACCTGGCGGTTGACGCGCCCTTAATCCAAATCAACTTAAGCTCAACTATGTCAAAGCCTCCTTTCAGTACGAAGACGGCGACAACGACTACACGATTGGTTGACGCACTCTGAAACCATACTAGAAAAACGCCAAAGTCGTTGTTAGACGAGTGAGCAAGCCATGTGTTGAGTACTCGGTAACATTAGGAAAACGCCAAAGTCGTTATTAGACGAGTGAGCAAGCCATGTGTTGAGTACTCGGTAATATTAATATAGCCTATTATGAGTATAAATGAGAGGGGTTTGAGATTAGTTGTTATATGGGTGCGTCAACACTGTAAGGCCTAATGCACCACTCTAGCCTAATAGACTGTGAAGGAAATGCCCATGCTAGCTAGATTCAGTCTTAGGTTTTTGGGGAGGAAAGGGGATGTTTCCGGGTACTCAACACATGGCTCACTCACTCGTCTAACAACGACGTTGGCGTTTCCCTAGTTATGACAATTGATAGAGGTTTGTAGGCCAGGGAAATAATAAAGACTGTAAGCCTTAATGTAAAACTGTCAGCAGTATTATTGGCAAATGGAGTTATGACATAATCAAGTTTTTAACGAAATAGTAAATCTAATAGGTTGCAGTAACATTATTGCTGTACAAGTCACTTTTAAGGTAATATTGTAATATTTTATTTATTGCAACAACTGTTAGACATTTTACAGGGTGTTTTACTATTTCGGCCACCTAAACCAACAGTACACCTCGGATTGCCGAAGCAGATGATGAGTGTTTTGAGGACATTATACGGGATTCGAACCCCAGATTTCTTGCAGCTACACAGTATACGAACAGTTGATGACATATGTCTCAGTTAGGATTGATGTCGACATCGGTTGGCCCAGTCTGCTTTAAATTGAAGTCCCCCACAGTTATGTGACTGAGTGGGTAGACTCTAATTAATACGAATATATTTATTTATGATACCCTGGTGGCTAGGTGGATGTACATATGTCCGTCACTAAATTCTCCTATTAATTGTTATCCCGTTATTGAAATCACAATCCCAAAATGGGAAAACTTTTCATTGAAACAATATCTTGCAAATACAGAACACGCCAGAAATAACAAACTGTCAATACATCAACGTCCAACTAATCAATCAGCCAGCCGTCGTATATATTCGTGCCGTGATGCGATACGTACAGGAGTGCTCATCGTTTTAATGTGGTTTATACGGTACAAAGTAACTTCCTAGTCGCTCATCGTACAACGTTGTTTATAGACTTGTCTTAGGAATGCTTGTCATGATGACATAGTGAGAATTGCTCTCCTAGAATAATTAATCGCAGTTTATTTACAAGCCATTTTAAAAACCAACAAGCTCTCAACGAGTGAATAACCTAGTAGACTAATAATTATCCACATCACAAACATTTTTAATTTCTGTAACTTATTTATGCGCAAATCTTATGCAATTCTGTTATTTTTTATGTTTTTCGCAACGAAGTAAGTAGGTCGTTACGAGCAACAAAGCCTCGTGTATCGAGTTCCATGTATTGATTCCAGAAGTTAGGGTGGGGTAATAACTCAGAGGCTTGCGAATAATATATTTTCAACGAATGAATCTGGTTTTCAGGCAAGGCCAAGCATGACCCAGACCTTCCACGCAAAAAAGCGAAAGTAGTTAGTTATCAGCTGCATCGGCGCTCATGAGTGCAATTATAATGGTTGGGGTTGTTACACTGGGTGGGTGTAGGTTTGAGTATAAAAGCTGAACGCTGAGGGGAGTTGGGCATTATTCACTGCTTCATCCAGCAACGAACATATCCTCTACAATGGCATTCAAGGTAAGTCCGCTGACTTTGCTTCGTACACAGTCTGTATTCTACTCATGTCAAACACAATAACTTCATTGCTGCAATTTTCAAGTAATTCTAACTTCTAAAACATTTCAATAGGTAATTAATTAAATTTCGGATTGTATAAGATTTCGGAAATTTGTATTTCCATTGTTTACAAAGCTATTGACTTTGTCAACTGGAGCTTTAATGTGTTTTAAGTATAGCCTAATAGTAATACCAATAATATTGTAAATAATGTAATAAAAGAAACACTAAATTTCAAATTAAGGCATTAGCCAGATAACGGAGTAACGTTCATTCTTAGGTGGCTACTTACTCAAAATATATTTTTAAATGTAAATTGTGAAGTTCTTGATATAGTACTAATTTCAGATTATTGTGCAATATCAATTTGTAAGTGTTTTGAATCAAGTATAAATGCCAATTGCCAACCAAAGTTTCAGTACATATTATTTTGTATTTCCATAATTACCTATTTGACAATTTTCGAGAACTTTTCCTGCATCCAGTTGTCATCCGATTGATATGCAATTTTGCGTGGATGTCGAAAAATGATATGGCCACTCTTCTATAATAGTCAAAGATTACTACAGTTTATTGCGGATTGGTCACAAATAAATTCAGAAAAATACCAATTGTGATAATTTTAAAAAATAAAAATCAAAAAAAAATTATGAAGAATTTGATGTATTTTTTTTTTATCGTGCCCGTAGAAGGCTGTATATTATACATGACCATAACACATGATGTGTAAAGTTTGGTATCAATCTGATGATTATAATGGCTTCAGGAAGTGAGGCTTAAAAAACTAGTATTGCAGACTCATAAGTGTTTGATAGTATACAGAAGAACACCTGTTTCACAATATATTTTAAATACCTGTCTTTATCACAATCCTCGCACTCAGTATTAATAATTTATGGCAGTTGGTTATTGGCAGTAACTGTTGTAAAGTGACAGAAACTGTAGTATTGTCGTAGTTGTATAGTGACAGTTTTATACTGGCAGTAACTGTTGTATGGTGGCAGTTGTATAGTAGCGATTGTATAGTGTCAGTAACTGTTGTATGGTGGCAGTTGTATAGTGACAGTTGTATAATGGGAGTAACTGTTGTGTAGAGGCAGTTGTATAGTGACAATTGTATAGTAGGAATAACTGTTCTATATTATAGTGGGAATTGTATTTCTCGGATGAATGAAACAATCATTTGTGCCATTCAATCTCCGTTATTCATTGTAAATCAACTTGTGTTTTACTTCGTGTTGGGGAAAATATACTTGATTTATATTATACCTAATCTTAAATGTGCAACATCGTGTAATAGGCCTATACCACATGTAATGTACCAATACTTGACAAGGCATGAAAGTTTACATCTTATTCAGAACATGGTTACAAGGGTGGTTCCTTCAGCGGGCATTGTTCTACGAAAGTGTTCTAACTATTCTACGTTGTGTGTTACAGTTCGTGATCCTGTGCTGCGCTCTGGCCGCCGCCAACGCCGGTTACCTGGGAGCCCCCGCCGCCCTCTCGTACGGCGCCCCCGCCTACGGCTCCAACTACGCCTACGGCGGAGCTGTCGGTGCCTCCCACCAGAGCACCCTGCGCTCTCTGGACGGAAACCACGTGGTCTCCCAGTACTCCAAGAACGTCGATACCCCCTTCTCTAGCGTCCGCAAGACCGACACCCGTGTCAGCAACGACGCCGTCGCATACGCCCCCGCTGTCGCCCACTACGCCGCCCCCGCCGTCGCCTACCACGGAGCCGCTTATGCCGCCCCCGTCGCCGCTTACCACGGTGCCGCTTATGCCGCCCCCATTGCCTCCGCTTACCACGGAGCCGCCTATGGAGCCGCCTATGGTTCAGGATCCACCGTCTCTCACATCTCCTTCGATGGAATTGGCGCCCACTATGCCTATTAAGAAGTTTTCCCCTTTATTTCATTGTCACACAAATACTTTGGAACACTTATAATCTAAATTTCCCATAGAAACGGTGTAACTTTTGTGTCATACACAAATGCTACAGTCATCTTTGTACATACTATAATTTATTATATTTATGCAGGATGTGTAAGTGAATAAAGTGATTTAAACTAACATCTGTATCTTGTTTCTGATCCTCGACTTGCTACGTCAACAATGGCGAATTTGCATAACATTATATAATGGTTTTACTGGGTTAAGGCCACCTTCCTATACACAAAAATATCTTATTTTCTTGATTTTGATTGATTGGATATTGCTTAACGTCTCATATTTATGCAACTTGGCTAATCGAGACGAAGGGTGGGACGTAAGGGGCGACGCGGGGGGACAAGGGGTGGACAGGCCTGTGCTGGTCAGAACCAGCCACAAGCGAATATATTTATTGGATGAGCGTAGCGAGCGAAGCGAAGATTCCATTTCACTATACTGGAGAAAAAAATCCGGAATGTTTTGTTTTTTTTTCTTCTTTTTTTTCTGTATTATTGTGTGTTTGTCAGCACGATTCCGGCTAAACCGATACTCCAATTGCGATGAAATTTTATGGAGGCCTTTGAAATCTCTGAACTTAAAACTGCCACGTTTTTGAGCGCAATCGGAAAATAATTTCTCATTAAAATCGCAATTTTACGATTTTTTCGATTATAAAAAAATTTCTTCGACTTGTAACACCTACATGCTTCATCCGATTTTTATGATTTTTGCACAGAACCTTAAGTCCATCAATTAAGATATTCGTGTGAAATTTGAACGCAATCAAAAAATTATTTCTCATGAAAATCGAAATTTTACGTGTTTTTTCTTTTTTAAAACAATTCTTTGACTTATAACACCTACATGCTTTATCCTATTGTAATGATTTTTTCACAGAACCTCAATTTTATAAATAAATATATATTCGTGTGAAATTTGAGCGCAATCGAATAATTATTTCTTATGAAAATCGCAATTTTACGATTTTTAATTTTTTTTAAATTACGATTAAAAAAATTAAAAACTTAAGTACATTTTTTATTTAATTTAATTTGATTTTTAAAAAATCTTCAAATTAGTAATGATTTTTCCACAGAACAACAGAAAATCCGCATAACACATGGTAGCTCAATGCACCAATTACGCTCATCCAGCAACGCGGCGGGACTTAAGCGTTTTCCTAGTTAATAAAATAAGGGTGAAAGTTTCCTACATATTTTGGCTAGAAAAACGGGTCATACGTCACCAGCCTTCATGATACCAATCAACCAATCACGTAATGATATATCATTATTTTACTCGCTCTCGGAGATTATCTTGGCTGTGGAAGCATATTTTGACATCTAGTTTGTTCTAATTGTTTATTGTTGGCCATTGTTGTGTGAACCAAAGACTTTGGTAAAAGGAGGGAATTTCGTTGTTTATCTAGGCGGCCGTGTTCGTCATGAGGGCCGGTGACGTCAGCCGTTTCAAAATAAATGTGCGGGAAATTTAAAAGGTGAAACTTTGACCCTCAAAAGATATTGGACGATTAACTATAAAAACCTTAAATTTTCGTTTATATCATTTTTAGACGATTATCTACATATTGCACATACTTTTACCGATATCTGGAACTTATGCAAATTCCCTATTGTACTTGTGTTGTATTCACATTCAAACTTAACAAACATTACATGAATAACCATACTCGATCCCCTAACCTTCTACATGAAAGCAATTTATCCAAATTGAAAATTGAAAAACGAAACCATTCGCCATCTCTGACTTTTCCACGTGAAGTGAGCAATTAAGTTAAAACGATATCAGGCAAAATATTTTTAAAATAACCTCATTACCTATGTGGCAGTAGTACAACTAGCTGTAGACATCAGTTAATGAGTTGGTAGACTTTAAATACAAATTGTTAATTATTTATTCACATTTAAATTTTCTGGATTAAACCCAACAACAATGTGTAGACATATTTTCCAGTTCCAGACCGATGTTTCATTTACATGACGTAATACATTAGTGGTACCAAAGATTTGTATAATCTTTAATGGTATATAGTATGTATATACAAACTAGTATACAGTAGTTGAATATCTATTTATCTCTTTCTCTCTCTTTAAATAAATAATAACAAGCACAGTTTCGGGTATACGCAAAAAGTTACTTAATTAAACAACAGATCGTTAAAGAAGAATACCAAAAATAAAAAAATTAGCTGTGCGTTGATATTTTTGGTGGAGGTGCCGGGTCATGAATTTTAAAACATTGTGGAGGGATAGCCCCGTTCCCCCTTAAACTCAGGGTCACCATACATTCTGAATCATCCTTGTCGATCAGCCAATCAGCCAATCAGATTCCGCGTTTGTTTGTTTTTTGTCGTGAAACGCATGCACAGACGGGTGGGCGGAGATAGGGAAAGTGCTGCTTGTATGGGAGCATCTCTAATAATACATAGAAATAGAGTCTTGAAGCAGGAAACTGATTGTCTTGAATAAAGAAATGAATAAAGGTTTGGCACGGAGAAATAAGAATGAGTAGCTTCGTGAGCTCGTAGTGTGGAGATTTGTTGAGATATTGTGTGGTGTCTATCTAGAATTCAGAAACAAATGGCCTAGGACCCCTAGGTAGTCGATTCTTCGGAGGAGGATGGCGTATGTACTTGATGATTTTAAATCTCTTAATAAATCAGCAGATGATATTTGCGGTTCATGTTGGGTGGTCAGCAGGTCAGGCAAGTGGGGCTAGATCGGGAGGTTTACGATCAACTTTCTGGTGTACGTTGAGTTGACACCAAGTCAATTTAGCATTTACGATTGCGTCAAGGTGGTACCTAGGGTGATAGACTACTGCACCGTTGTGGACTGGCTTGCTTTTATATAGACGGGTGTTTTTTGGTTTGTCTGTCTCGATGTCAATAACTGCCACCGTTTAAGAAGATTTATGCTAGTCGTGACATACCATCATCTTCGTAGTTTGTATAATAAGCATGTTGAGAGAGGTTGCCACCGGGTATCATCTTATGCAAGTATAGTGTACCATTACTTCTGGGAGGATTGCGGGAGAAGGGGGAGTTAAAAAGTGTGGGACCGAGCACAGAGCCCTGGGGAACCCCGACCGCTGACGATTGGGCGCTAAATCAAGTGACAGTGGACAACAAATAATAGCAGGGAATGTAGGCAGTCATGCATGATTTGTTTATTTGAATTTTTGTAATGCACGCCAGAATTTTGCAAGTATATTGTAATATATTGTAAAAAAGCACTTCTGTAAAATAATGATTCCCTGTTAAAGCAGACGGGAATTACTTTCTGTGCGGAGGCATTCATGGTCTGTGGATGTACCTCGGTCGATAGTTATGCGTCTACAGCTGCATCCCAAACTGCGTCCGGACGCAACGATCCAAAAGGAGTCAGCTTAAATTGCGTTTCCATTAGAGTAGTTTGTATGATAGTGCTACGGTCAGCCACTTCTGCTGAACGTTGGATAATATTTAGAAACCGTTCAAGACACGTTGTTGGCAGTTGCTGCTGGACCTGACCTGTAAATTACACCCTAGACCTGCGTCTGCTACGTCCAAACACTCCTCCGGACTCAACGTCCAAAAGCGACAACTCTCACATAGTGGTCCAATTAGATTGACTTGAGTTCTGCGGTCAGCCGTCAGTCCATCTGCGTGCAGATGCTGTTTTCGGAAGTTGCTGCAGACTCAGAACTGTAGGCCGCACCCAGTGGTGGACTGGGGTCTTCAAGAGGGGTCCCCCCGACTGGAGGAGATGCTAAATAGGAATGCTAGGAGAGTTGTTCTGAAAAGGGCTATAATAGTAAGCACTTTTCATTATTATGTTTTCTAATGTATCATTCGGCCATAAAAGCGTACAGGTCTTCAAGAGGGGGGGGGGGGGGGGACTTGAGGAGATGCTAAAGAGGAAAGCCAGGAGAGTTTTCAGAAAAGGGATATTAAGCACTTTTTCATTGTTATTTTTTACATATTATTAAGCGAGCGAAGCGAGCGTTTCCATTTGACTCTGCCGGAAAAAATAGTCACTGTTTTTTTTTTTGTTTGTTTGTTTGTATGTCTCGCCATAACGTTCGAACGGAGGCTCGGATCGAGTTGAAATTTGGACCATCCGCAAGAATCGTTCAAAAAGTTAAAAAGTTACATTAAAGTTAATCGAAAGTTTTTTTTTCAAACTGAACGGCGACAAAATCTGAGGTGGCCAAATCATTTAGAATGTCCGTCCGGTCACGAATATGTTAATTTTATTTTGATCCGATAAGTAGTGTAGATGGAAATTACATTATAACAAAAGTAACGTTACCATGGCAACGAAAACTCGCACGAGGTTCGCACTATGCACTGCCACCTAAAAGTAATCAAAATACTATCGAGGAAGCAGTGTATTATTTGTTACGTTTTCCCAAAGAAATGATGTCAAGGTCCTCTAGATGGAGGTGGATTTTATCCACAAATTAAAGGTTTACCCAAATAGGCCTACCTTGGCAATAATACATAATATTGGAAACATGGCCCCGTGGACAGCGAACGTCGCAAATTTTACGGTTTTAATAAATTGCAATGTGGTTCTAGCTATAGCACGTGCTCGCTTATCAACGCGTCCAACAGAGCGTGTCCTAGTTATTATGTTTTCTAATGTAACATTCGGCCATAAAAGCGTACATGAATAAATTTTTAATTAACAATTTTTAGATGAATTTATGTAATTTCATTAACAAAAAGAAAGTGATGCTAAAAATCCCAAACTGTGAAGAGGGAATGGGACATACTATATTGACAGTTGGCAATTATAGCTATTCGCTCGGCCAGGAAGTATCCGACATGTATGAATCTTTGTATACTTGTCAATAATAAAGCATACATGGACAGCCCTGTCAAAGATTATCAACATTTTGTGTTAATTAGAAGCAAAACTCACGAATATAACATTTTTGGACTTTTAGCAAAAACCTAAATCGAAAAAATAATTAAAAAATAATTATTTTCTAATAAATTTTAGAAAAGTGTGGCTATAGAGCCAGCCCCTCTTTCACGATGACTTTCGGCCTCCCCGCCTGGGACCCAACCACCATTGAGAACACTACCAAACTTGAGAGGGTGCAGAGGAGGGCATTGCATTTCATACATGGCCGTAACCTCCCCCCACCCTGTGACCAGAAGCAGGTTATGCCAATGACCATGCACCGCCTCTGTGGCGCCACTGATTTTGACGTGTGCGCGCGCATCATCCAGGGCCGCGTGTTGAGAGGCGACGATAGTAGGCACCCCCGCCTCCAACCCCCTCCGGCCAAAGGAGTGCTCGGCCGACGTGCTTTTTCTTTCCGGGTTGTTAACCCATGGAACGACCTGCCGCCCGCCCTCAAAGACTGCCCAGTAAGTCATTTCCCTTCCATGTGTAAGGAGTACTTATGGGAGAACCAACTACAAGTGCCGTGTTAGTTTCACGTGCTTTACAAGGCTCTTCGCGGCACAAGATTTCTACAAAGATATCAAGTGTTTTAGTAAAATATTAACTAGTGTCGACGCCTTTTCTTGTTGTTAAAAAATGTAATAACAACAAGGATAAACAATAAAATAAAATAAATAAAAAAAACTAACCAAAATTTCAACCATCTGTGGTGTCAGTCAGCCGAGCGAACAGAAATGTACCGTAACGCATGTCCCATGTCCCCTAACTTACATAGCAATATGAGATATAACTGACGAAGTGTCTTTACAACATAACAGTTTTTGTTTTTTGTTTTAAAACGACCTCCTCCATCCCCACACAGCCGTACAATCTCTCGCATTGTCGTAATCAAACCGTGGAGCATTGTGTCGTATCTACTAATTCCTATTAGTAGACCAGTGGAGAAATCCAAATATATGCTTAGAAATCAATGTTTGCGGAAAAATGTGAGACATTTGGGTACCAGGCTGATGTATAGATAAAAAAAAAACAATAAATCCGAATTTGCCCGGTACCCCTAGGATTTTGGCCCGTTTGCCCAACAAGGTGTATAATCCGGATAAACCCATTAAAAGTACTAATTTTGTTCAATGAACACTTCAGTGGGGTTCATTTAACGGTTTTCGGGGTCGCGGAGAACGATGGAAAATGTTGCGTAAACGCCCAAGAAACGGAAGTACCATTTTCAAAACTGGCGGCCACTTTGATGGAGAAAACTGGGTATTTTTCCCCTTTGAGTGAATACCATTTTATACGTGTGAGCCACTGTGGTACCGGGCTGAATTATGGGTAAAAAACCCCGCTGAATTTTAATCTGCCCGGTAACACCGGGAACATTAACTTGGCTCAACCACCAATGAAATTATGACGTACGATATGCGGTGAATTTTGCACACTTTTTGCACAATTTTGCACAACCAACTTCGATTTTCGCACAAGGAACACAAAAAAGTTACGGCAACTTCATTTTGGCTGAGCCAAGTTAATGCTTGAACAACCAAAATGGATTTTCATGTCAAAACCTATGCCATATTTTTGCACACTTTTTGCACAATTTTGCACAACCTATTTCGATTTTTACACAAGCAACACAAAAAAGTTACGACAACTTCATTTTGGCTGAGCCAAGTTAATGGTTTTCAAAATAATGAATTTTATGTGCAAACTTATACTATATTTTTTCTCACTTTATGCACAATTTTGCACAACCAACTTCGATTTTTGCACAAGCAACACAAAAAAGTTACGGCAACTTCATGTTGGCT